>PVKU01000629.1:154963-431584 GCA_004027475.1 Anoura caudifer
CGGGTGTGGAGTTAGTAGCTGGGGAGCCCGGCCTGGCCATGCTGACTCAGCAGAGCGCAGGCCCTCCTCCTGCTGACTGCACTTTGCTAAGTCCACCCTGGGCTGCTCTGAGCGCCCGCCTGGGCTGGCTAGGAGAGCAGGGGTAGAAGTGGTCCACACGCTGCCCTTCATGAAGAAAGGAGGAGGCCGTTGGCTAGGGTAGTGGGGAAAGCTTTGGGGGCTTCTGGGTCCCTGACCTCAGGTAGAGGCCCATGAAAATCAGGACAGTTCATTGTTTGAGCTGGGGGAGGGGCCTGCCAGAGGGTGGGGGGAGAACCCCAGAGAGGAGGCGCTCTCCTCTGTACTGCATCAGGTGGGAGTCCCCTGCGGTGGCTCCAGGCAGGCTGAAGAGCCCCTTAGAATCAGCTAGCTCCAACTTCTCATTTTCACCTGGGTTCAGACAGTCAAGGTCATGCAGCAAGGACAAGGCTTGCTGGACTAGGCTAGAGTATGTCCTGAGTCTCAGAGAGGAGGGGCACTGGGGAGGGGTGTGGAGGGACAGGGCCCCTCCAAGGCTGGTTCCCGGCCATTTACGTCAGGGCCTCTTGCAGTCCTGTATGAAAATGCAAGCCACTGGGGCCTATGGACACAGTCCCGGCTGTAGAGGGTGGGGGACAGCTTGGAGACCGGGTTCAGGTCCTGTCTTTGGCCTTGGACAGGGACTTTCCCCCTTGAATCCTTGGCCTCCAGCTGTAAAATGGGCACTTGAAACTTTATGTGAAGTGCTTATGCAGTGGAGGCCCATGGAGGGTAGGTACACTGTCACCAGTGGCTCAGACCCCGGTCACCTGACTAGGTGGGGCACAGCTGCATGGTTTGGCACCAGGGGAAGTACCTGGGGGACAGTCTCAGAAGGAAGTTGTGTTCCACCTGGGGTGAGGGGACTATTTGCTGCCTGTCGAGCACAGACTGACCCAAAGGGGCCACGCTTCACAGCTTCCATGCAACCTGGCCTCCAGCCCAGCCACCGGCTGTCACCGGGTAGAGAGGGCCTGCCACTTTCAGGGGAGAGGAGGACAGTGCAGACAGCAGTGAGTTCTGCATGAAGGGCCTCTGTGGGCTTGGGGGTCAGGGTGTGCAGGAGAGTTTACGCTGGGGAGGGCCTCAGGAGCCAGGCATCTGGCAGGAGACGTCCCTCCCAGGGGACCTCAGTCACCAGGGCGGCCAGGGCACTGGGGTGGCTGTGCTGAAATGTCTAGGGGGACTTGGTGAGCTCAGATGCTGCAGTGCCCATGTGAGGGCTGATTGGGTGGGACCCTCCAAGATGAGTGATGAGGCCTGGGGGTTGGATGACAGACAATACAGTCCCCTGACCTTGGCCTACAAAGCGTGGCAGAAGGGGCTGAGATTTTATCTCCTAGCCAGGAAGGTGCCGACAGAAGACCTGCCTTGGACTGGCTTTTTGACATCCAGAAGTCAAGAAGAGAATGTTCTCTGGAGGTTAGCAGCAGCACCATGGGCTAAAGTCTCTCTGGAGAGGACTTGGGAAGTGTGGGCGGCCCTGTCTCCTGGGGGAGAAGAGGGGGAAAGGGGGAGAGGTGGGAAGAGAGGAAGCGGTGCTGGGGGAGGGAGTTCAGCCCAGGCCCGCTCGAACCACCTGGGAGCTTGTAGCACTCCTAAAGCTCAGACCACACCCCAGGCCCAGCTGATGGGCTGGGGCAGGCGTCAGTGTGATTTTCCCCAGGTGGCTCCAGTGCGCCCTCACCTGTGAGAGCCACTGCCTCCGCCCCAGCTGTCAGTGGGGCTCACGGGGAGCCCTGGAAGCAAAGCGTACCTGTGAGGCCTGTCCCAGGCCTTTGGAGGCAGAATCCCTGAGCACCTAGGACCAGGCGTTCGTGTTTGCAAGAAGGTGCCTCCTGGGTGGAGAATCACAGGCCATGCCTGGCTGTGGGACTCCTCTGCTACCTGCTGTCACCGTGCAGGGGTGTTTTCTTGGAGGGTAAGGAGAGTGTGGCCTTGAGCTGCTCTGGGCAGCGGCGCTGAAAGTCAGAGCTCGTTAACTCCGTACCCCTGAGATGAGGCACATCGGTCTGGAGGGCGGCGAAGCCGGAGGGATGGCTCATTGGTGGCACTGCCGAACTGCTTCTCCTCGGTTGCTAGTTGCCTCCCCTCCGCCTCTTTGGCCTCAGAGAGCATTCGGGGGCCACTCTGTGCAGGGAGAGTCTGGGCAAAGGGAACATTAGGATCTGGGGAGAAGGTCAACCTGACCTTGGGCACGTTGTTTCTCTTCTCGGGCCTTTGTCCTTCCTTGAAAACAAAGTGCGTGGGTGAACGGAAGTCGGCTGTGATCAGTTTCTAAAAGGTGGCTTTTCAGGCTCCTACCAGGGGTCAGGAGGCAAAACCAACCTGTAGAAAGGGAGCGATGGCGGGCCGAGGGGGCTTTCTCGGAGCCAGGGTGCAAGATCAAAATCATAGGCAGTCAGTTACCCTCCAAACGCTCCCAGGGACAGTCGAGTAGGGTCCCCCAGCTTTACGCACACGACTCTGTGTAGTAAGTGTGAACAACACATACATGCAACCATTAGTAACACGCCAAGCACGCAGCGAGCTTGAGCGCCTGCAAATGGGAAGATGATGTTTACAGCCATGTTTTAAATTAACCCATTTAAACCGTCCCTTCCCTTTTCTCTCGCCCCTCCCCCCAGCCTTCCAGCATCTCTGCTGAGAGCTCCCAGCTGCTGGCAGGAACCACAGTTCAACTTTGACTTCATCTTTGTATTCTCTCTCCAGCACTTATTTTTCACTTCAGAAAGAGTCAGTGGTTGCCTGCTGGGGCTTTGGGCAAGTTCCACTGGAGTTCCCTTAGATCTGGGAGTTCCAAAACTAGGGTGCGTTTGAGAGTCCCCCAGTGGGCGGGGGTGCAGTGGGTGCAGTGAGGGCTGGTCCACACTTGTTGGAGGCCCCCCAGGGAACGATGAGGCAGGGGTGGCCAGGACAGAGGTACCTATGCTTCCTCACTGTTTTGGAGGGGGGGCGGAATGTAAGTCCCAGGGCTGGCCTGGCACCTGCCCGGCTCTCCACAGCTGACCTCTGCTCTTTGTCCTGGTCCTACTGGTCGGGCCAGATGGCCAGCATTCAGCAAACAGTGGGATGGTAGGGAAGGGAGGAGATGGATGGGAAACCACCAAACTGAAGATACAGCCTGCTAGCCTTGAGGGTCACGCAGGCCCCTCCCTGTACCTTCGCCAAGGCCCCAGCTGGGTGCAGCCTTCCAGGAGGAAGGGGTGAGCCTACTGGCGGCTGCTGCTGAGCTGGAGAAAACCCATGTCCCCCCAGATTGCCACCGCTGCTGGCTGGGAGGGAGGGGCTGCTGCTCTGATGTCACCAGAAAGCAGCTCCTGTCAGGCCTCAGAAGCTATTCTTAGTCCGGAGAACATACCTCGCTCGGCCTGGTAGAAGTCTCTAGACTTCAGCAGGCTTTTTATAAATAACTGAGAAACTTGTCATGTGCTGGCAGCTGGTTAAGTACTTATTTCTTTTAGGCAAGATGTCCAAAGAGTCTCAGTGGGGGGCACACCCTCCTTCCCTGGTGAACCTTGTAAATATTCTTATAATAACAGTAACAGTCACGTCCACCAACTGAACTGACCTGCCGCCCTGAAATGAGGTCCCTTCTGCATGGACAGCTAACAGCCAGTATTCCATGTTGCGCCATCACTAAATCCCGAGCCATTTCACAGGCAGTTCCCATGTAGCTGAAGGACATAGGTTCAAATCCTGCCTCAGCCGCATTCTAGTCATGTGACCTTGGGGCAGTCCCATTGCTTCTCTTTGCTTCTCTGTGGCTTCTATGGAGCCGGGACGAGAGTGAAAGAACTGAATTGCACCGAACAGCTGGAGCAGCACTGGCAAGCCCCTGAGGGTCTGCATTGCCCCCGCATTCTAGTCATGTGACCTTGGGGCAGTCCCATTGCTTCTCTTTGCGTCTCTGTGGCTTCTATGGAGCCGGGACCAGAGTGAAAGAACTGAATTGCACCGAACAGCTGGAGCAGCACTGGCAAGCCCCTGAGGGTCTGCATTGCCCATGATGGAGTGGGAGGCATCTCTGGGGAGGTGCCCGTCTCCCCATTCACCCACAAAACACGGAGACTCCACCTCCAGGTTAAATGACTTGCTCAGGCTCAGTAAGAGAAGCTGTATTTGAACCTGTGTCTATTCCATGTGAAGCGCTGCTGCCCCCTAGGGCATGGGAAGGGAATCAGACACATGCTTCTTCCCACCTGTGAACCTGTGACCACCTGGGAAACTAGGTCCACACCACTTCATGGGGGTCGAGGGCATCCTCCACCATCTGTTTTTGTTTTTGTTTTTGTTTTTGCCTTGAGACCTGAGGCGACTCAGTGTCCCCTGGCTAACCTCAGTTCCTTCATCTATGAAATAGGTTGGCAGTAACAGCATGCACTGTGCCAAGTAGCATGAGGTTGAAATGGTGTAGCATTTTCAAGGGCATCAGCCCACCATCCAGGTGGGTGCCACCTTCACTCCCCAGACAAGGCAGCCTCTGCGGCCCTTCCCAGGGCTGTGGATTTCCGGGAATTGCCAAGGCCAGTACATCCCTGTCTTCCTCCAGATCTCCCTCCAGACCTCCCTCCAGAGCTTCACCTTGGGCACAGGTCCTGTGGACCTGTCTGGCTTGTTTGCATGTAAACCTCTCTCTGCGTGGATGCTGAGGCTCAGCTGCTTTCCTCGTTGGAAGCAGGTCCCCAGGAAATCAGAGATGCTTCCCCTCCCACCTACCCCTAGGCCTTAAGGAGAACTCGCTGTGTGGTGACGCACCCGCTGGTGACTTGATCTGGGTGTTTCCTGCGTATTTGCGTATCTGTGATGGAACACACCTGGCTGAGTGCACAGCAGGGCCTTGGCCTCTGCAAGCTCCAGGAGGGAGTGGGATAAGCTCCAGGAGGGAGTGGGATGAGCCCCAGGGTGCAGCCCCTCCTTGGCACCCTCCAGGCTGGGACTCTCAGTTATCAAGGGGCTGCTCACCCACTTTCTGGCCCCACCACCCCTCGCTGGGCCCCCACCAGAAGATGGAAGAAAAAGAGCCCAAATGCGATTCACTCAATGGGGGCGGGGTGGGGTGGAGGAGACACAGAGCCCACCTAATATTTCATTTATCAGGTACAGTGAATTCCCCTCATAAGTTTTGCTTCTCCTGTTTGCTCACCCTCCAAAGACCAGTTTTATATTCTCCTTTCTGGGAGACCCTTCCCAGCTTCCTGGACTCCCACCAACCTGCCCCTTCTTTGCCATGCTGGTAACAGCAGCAGGGGTGTAGGCCTGCGGGGCGCACTGACAGTTCTGTGTATGAGCATGACCTTGGCAGTGGGCAGCATTCAGTACGGGGGTGGGGGTGGGTGGGGGGAGCGGTACAGGCAGCTAACACAGTTCAGTGATGCTGCTCGGACGACAAGGGGCTGGAGGTTCCAGCCGGGGGCCTATTAGGATATTTGTCACCGGACCCAGGGAATCCGGGCTTTGAGGTCACCACCCCCTGGGCAGGGTGAAGGGGACCTGGAATCTTCCATCAGCATGGTGACTAGAGTTAGGGTTCAGCTGAGGTCCCTGGGTAAATCAATGCCAAGGAGCACTTTGCAGCGTTCTGCGCTTGGCGGGGAGCACTGGCTTGCTCAGGATGGCAAGCCTGTTTCTTAGCTGTATCTTTGATCCCCAGAGAATCGGTGTTCAGCACAAAGTCTGCGCTGTTTGTTTGTTTTGATACTGTATTATAGGGGAAAGTAATCTATGTACATTTCGTATTTTAAGGGTTTGAAACGTTGAAGAGAGTTTGGCATCATCTGATAGAAAGGTTATGCGATTCCAATTCTGTATGGACTGAGGAACCAGTTACAGCCGGGCCTTTTCCGACTGCAGTAAAACGCACATGAAGTAGGACTGAGCATCTTAGTCACTTCTAAGCATACAGTTTGGTAACGTTCAATACGTTCACCCCGTTGCACTGGGCAGGTTTTTAACTTGAGAGTTATTAGAGAATTTTTACTACATTTGTGAACAGTATACTACTGCTTAAGAGAATTTAAGATTCGCTGTGCACGAAAGTTCCATGTAGCATATATGTGAGAATTCAGGAAATACTTGGGGAGGTTTTGAAAAGTGCTTAAGAAGAGATCAAACATATTAAATTCATTTAGTGCACTTAAAATATTTAAGGGAATTGAATGAAGTAGTTTTTAAAAAACCCTTTAAAGTGCTTGTAAAATATGGTCAATTCATAAGCAAATTTGGGGGATTTTTAATTCAATACAAAATCTCAGGGAAGAACTGGGTTTCAAATTCATGTTTGTAAAAAATCGAATCTTAATTGAAAAAAACTAACAAGGAGGGTCCCTGAACGATCTCTGGCAAAAGGCTTTGAGGACACCAAAACCCCCATGCTGACAAGTAAGTGCTTTACGGCCTTCACGAGATTTGTGCATGGCGTGTCCCTGGTCAGTGGTTCTTGAACCGGACTGTGCATCGGAAGCCCTGGAGGGCTCATCCAAATACAGAGGCTGGGCTTCTGTATTCACAGTCCTGGGACCCGAGACTCTGCATTTCTAAGTCCCCGGGTGCTGCCAACGCAGCTGGTTGGGAAAGCAGACTCTGAGACCCATTTCATGAGGCTCATGCAGCACCCACAGAGGCCAGGCGTCACCATCGCCAGCTCCGTGGCCTTTGCTAGTTACCACCATCCTCCAGGCCTTGATGGCCCTAGATTGAGAATGGCACACTGGCACCCACCCTGCAGGGCTGCAGTGAGGGCTGGAGAGGTGTGTGTGCAGGGCCAGCTCACAGTGTGGGGTAGAGGATTGTGTTAGACTGGAGCCCAGCATGGTTCATAGCCTGGGTGCCTTTCTGTCCTCCGTGCACATAGTAGCTGCTCAAGAAATACCGAGGCCGACGATGTTTACCGTGCCTTGCCCATTTTCTAGGAGTTATCAAGGGCTGGCTATGAAAAGCCGTACTTATTAGGTGTTACTCTAAGCAGCCCCGCTAAGGGAACCTGGGTCTCAGGGTTTGCTTTCTCTGTGAAGGTGGAAAACGGGAGACAGCCAGTGGCAGAGGCAACCCTTCAAAGGGATGGCTAGTTTTCTTGCCTAAAATTATTTCTTCTTCCTGGTGCCAGCTTCTTTAAAGCAGTATTAGGATCCCACTTCTGGGATTATATCCTAAGAACCCTGAAACACCAGTGGAAGTGAACATATGCACCCCAATGTTCACAGTGGCGCTGCTGATGATTGCCGCGACCTGGACACGGCCCAAGTGCGCGTGGGTAGACGGGCGGAAGAAACAGCTGTGGTTCACTTACACAACGGAACACGATGTGGCGACAAAAATGAAGGAACTCTTACCTTTTTGCAGCAGCATGGATGGACCTGGAGAATGTTATGCTAAGTGCAATAAGCCAGTCAGAGAAAGACAAATACCATATGATCACACTCACATGCGGAATCTAATGAACAGAATAAACTGACGAACAAAATAAAGCCAGAGGCATGGATGCATGAAACAGATGGTCAGATCTCAGGGAGGGGGGGTGGTGGAGGGGACTGGAAGAAATTAGCCAAACAACGATGGCCATGTATGCGTATGGACACAGACACGATGTGGGGAAGGCTGGTGGGGGCTGGGTGGAGGGGGGCAAAGGGGGAGGAACATGGGGGACGTCTGTAACAGTATCGATAATAAAAATAAATAAAAACTGCATGTGAATTAAAAAAAATCATTAGGGCATCCTTCACTCAGTTAGCAAAGGCCAGGCAGCATGCAAGGGGCAGGAAATACACGTAAGGCCGACCCAGCCCTGTAAAGAGCACACCGAATTTTCAGGCGTGCGGGTGGGACAGGAAGATTCAGAGTGGCAAGTGCTCTGATAGGGTCAGGCATAGGATGCCAAGGGGGTGCAGAAATGTGCCCCCAGCCGGCAGAGGGGTGGGCTAAAGTGGAGAGGGGCTGGGCAGGAGAAAACGAGGTTGAAACTGCACGGCAGCCAGGGCTAGGTAGCGGGGGTGGAGGCCGGGGGCCAGGGCTGTGTGGTGGGGCTGGAGACCAGGGGCCTGGGGGGCTGTGGCTGGGTGGTGGGGTTGGAGGCGGGGTGTTCCTGGCAGAGGGAACAGCCTGTGCAGTGGCCCAGAGAGAGGCGCATGTAGGGAAGTCAGGGAGCCTGTGATTCCTGGCTGACACAGACCGTGTGCTGGAGGGTGGGCAGCCAGCTGCCTGTGCTCCGGAGTTCAGATTTTATCTGCAGGTAATGCAGAGCCAGGGCACAAGGGAATGGCTCGAGGACACACATTTTAGGAAGATCAGCCAGGAGGCCACTGAATTCCAAGATGGGAGACCACGGTGTCCTGGACCAAGGCAGTGGGGATGGACCCAGGTGCCCACAGTCCCTGAAGCAGGGCCTGGAGATGGGTGGGCTCTGAGCAGTGAGGGCAGGGGTGGTGAGCCCTTCTTCACTGTCACGGGGACTGAGGACTTTCATGTGCAATCCTCAGTGGCAGAGGGGACTCAGCAGACCCCTCTGGACAGGGAGGGTCCTGGGTCCCCAAGTGGCACTCTCCCAACACAGGGCATGAGGCCACCTCCTCCGCAGGCCCTGAACGGCCGCTCGGGGGACTGGTCCCAATACTCGGTTGGTCCCAGCCACAGTGAGAAATGGCCAGCCCTGGTCACAGGAGGGGGTGGGGGGACAGGGAGGAGAGGACCTGTGTCCTTTTACTCGGAGTCACTTATTGGGACTGAGAAAGTCCAGGTTTGATACGCAAATGATACCCCAAAGCTGGTACTCTGGAAGGCGAGGCCTCCCCGCGGGCCTTCCCGGCCCTCTGTGCCCCTGTGGGTTTGTGGCACGTATCACAAGCAGCAAAGTGGCCCCAAAACCTTCTGTCCGAGCCTCCTGAACCCCACTTGCCGCTGGGCCACCAAGGGGCAATGGCCTTTCCATTTAAAATGAAATGACAGCGGGGAGACGGCACTCCCGAGGCTTCGGGTGGTGGGAGGGAGGCAGGAGCGGGTGCGGGGGCAGGCAAACATCTCCTGGCCTTTGCTCTGTGGGGCTCAGCCAGAGAAATGACAGAAGTCGTAGAACAAACTGGGAACAGATTTTTGCCTTCTTCTGAGTCACCCGGGGAAGGAGGATGGAAAATTCCCACTCTCCCCCTCTCTCATTCTCAAACGGGAACACGGGTTCCCCGGAGGGAACAGCACAACCTGGGTGTGCGGCCAGCTGGCAGGACACCTGGGCCATCCGGGGCGGTGGCTTGGTCCCTCCTGCCTCTCGGTGCTCCCTGTTCAGCAGAGCCCCTTCTGGGTGTGAGAAGCTTAACGAGCTTTTTATAAGGTTAGTGGTGTGGTTTGCTTGGGGCCGCTGTGGAATCAGACAGCCGGTGACTCATCCAGAACGCACCTTGCCTGTGCCTTACCAGACTCCGTCAGTGCCAGATAGAACCACGGAACATTCCCCCCAGACCCATCTCCGGGACCATCTGCCTGTCTCCCTGCCTCCCTCCTGCACGGCTCGCTTTGCAATCACTGCTGCAGTGACAAACCTGCGTATCTCCAACGGACGCAGAACAGTCTCAGCACCAGCGCATGCACCCCCAGCCCCCAGCAGAGGGCGAACCAAACTACAGTGACCAACAAACGGTGAATGTGCTCAGAGGCTTTCAGGGAGTGACAAAGAAACAAAGACGGTGGAAGTCCTAGCACACACAGAGAGGAAAGCTTCCCTGTTGATAAGTAACATGCTCATGTCGTCAATATGTGACTGAGAAACTAACAAGTCAACAGAAGCATTCGGCCTGTGTCCTCAGAGCATCTTGGCCCGGCAGCCCCGATCCCTGGAAAGGAAAAATGACCACGAGGATGTGCCCACCAATGAGTCGTGCATGAAGGCACAGAGCACATGCCCTGAGCCCACCCTTGTGAGTCTCACTGACTCGACCAAACCACACCCAGAGCGGTGGTCACCAGCAAGGCCCCTGAAAACCGAGACACCTTTGGAAGGGAGGGCTGCCTTATTCTGCCTGTTTTCAGGAGGGGCAGCAGTTATCTTGGTCTGGTCAGGCTGCTGCAGCACAAAGAGCATCCACTGGGTGGATTGGACACTGATTACTCACAGTTCTGGAGCTTGGGAAGCCCGAGATCCAGGCCCCGGCAGAGGCTGGTGAGGCCCCGTGCGTGGTGCGTCCTAACGGCGGGCAGGCAGTGTAAGGGGTGAGGGTGCTCTCTGAGGTCCCTTTTATAAGGACACCAACCCCATGGAGAGGGCTCCGCCCTCATGACCTCATCACCTCCCTGAGGCCCCACCTCCAAATACCACCACTTCCAGGGCCAGGTTACAGCATACACCTTGCAGGAGGACACACACGTTTGTCCAGTCAGTGGGGGGTGTTGTCCCGAGCAGCTCGGGTTTTGCAGTCAGGCCGAGCTGGTTGGGATCTGGGCCCTGTGTCTCAGTAGCTGTGTCACTTTGGGCAAGTGCCTCAACTTCTCTGAGCTTCAGCTTCCTCGTGTGTCCATTTGGGGTCATTCCAAGTGCGCCTGGTGCTGGCACAGAGAAAAGGCTCGGGAGCGTCTGGGCTCTGACACAGTGTGAAGTGTCTGTGCTTTGGGGCAGCCAGTTTTGATCATGGGAAGGTCAATGACCTCATCTAACTTTCCTTGTGTCGGCTGCTGCGGACACAGGTGTATGTGCGAATGCGGACCGCAGAGGCTCACTCTCTGCACCCGACTCGGGCCTGCGGGGCGGACAAGCAGGAGAGTCTGCTTCATTTAATGCAAACATGCCAGCCAGCCTGGGGCGGAGGAGCTCCTGCTCCTGGGCCTGGCGGGCTCCGAACAGCCACAGCATGAATGACACCTGTGGCACCTCAAGTCTCAACCCCCCACCCCTACACACACACACACTTGCTCCAGGCTGGACTACATCTCTGCTAACCGTGTTTTCCACATTCTGAGGTTCAGGTCCTGACAACAGAGGCTGAATGGGCTTGTTGCAGTGGAGAACTCTGGCCCTGTGCCCAGCAACCCATGCCAAGCACTAGCAGGCTACTGGCCCGTGAGCAAAGCTGACGTTTTCAGGGACAGTATCAGCTAAGGCCAAGGGACCTGGCTGAGCCCCAGTGAGGTTTCTCTGGTCCTCACACGACTGCCGGCCGGGCCTCTCAAGATGAGTGCTTTGAGGTCTCTAAACACTGAGAGCCCTTTGGGGAGAGGGACAGGGACGTGAGAACGTTTCCATTCTCCAGTGCTCAGAGAACAGAAGCCCGTGAGCCCGGACAGAGCTCTGTTAAACAGCAGCACCGGTGGGCCATCGGGAGTGAGAACTGGGTGGCTCGTAAGAAAAGCAGGTTGGTATGGCCATACCACTGGCTCTGCAACCTGAGTGGCCTGTGAAAGGTCAAAGTGTAAAGCACAAGAGGGGTGAAAGGGAGAGGGCATGACAGTTTTGATGCATCAGGATGTCACTGGCTCATTCACATGACGAGGCAGCCTCAGACGAAGACAGACCCAAACGGAATTGCTGAAGTAAACACAGCCCCAACCTTAGGTCAAATCAGTGTTCTCGGCCGATGCCATAGATTGAGTTAGGGCTCTTAAAATTTTGTTAAGAGCCCTGGCTGATGTGGCTCAGTGCATTGAGCACCAGCCTGCAAACCAAAGGGATGCCAGTTCGATTCCCAGTCAGGACACATGCCTGGGTTGCAGGCCAGGTCCCTAGTTGGGGGTGTGCGAGAGGCAACCACACACTGATGTTTCCCTCCCTCTCTCCCTCACTTCTCCTAAGTATAAATAAAATCTAAAAAAAAATTTTGCTAAGAGAGCAGACTTGTCTTAAATGTTCTAACCACGAAAAAAAAAAAAAAAGAAAGAAAGAAAGAAAGAAAAGAAAAACCCCAGAGGGACACGGGGAAACTATTGGAGGTGACGGCTATGTTTTATCCCTGGGTCAAGGGGAGGGTAACACAATGGAATGAATGTGTGTGTCCATACACTAATCATGTGCAGATTTTGTAGAATTATAGCTCAATAAAACTAGGGGCAAAAAGCAACCTCCCTGCAGGTTTTGCACAGGGTTTCTCAAAATTTCAAGAGCAGAAATCACTGAGATAGTGAGGGAAACACTCATTTTCCTTCAACAAAGTAAACACGAGCAAAAATAAGGGAGTGCATGAAGGTGCCAGGAGGCGGCAATGGCGCAGTCAGTGAGGAAGACGTAACAGGGATTCTGAACCCCAAATAATAAAGGATGATAATGTCAGCAAGACATGTTGTGTAAGGCAAGAAAAACCCACAGAGGAAGCAATTTGGGGGCAGCAGAGACACCACCCAGCCAAGTCCAAAGGCCCAGGCCCTGGTCCCTGCTCTGAGTCACCTGTCAGTTCAAGTCCCTCAACTCACTGTTCCCATTCGTTAAGCATCAGAATGAGTGATGAAGGGCCTTTTCCTTTTCAAATTCTCTAATCTCATGGAAACAATTTAGGAAATAGTTTCATACAAGAGTAGCCATTACCTAGAAAGCCTTATAACTGCCTTTTAAATCCTACTTTTATAAGAAGCAATAATTCAAACTAATCAGGGTGTGTGTGTGTGTCTTTGGCTAGATTTTTTTTTTTTTTTTAAGGAACATTTGGGAGATTCTGGAATCAAGTCATTATAACACTATGCAAAGATTACACAATGTATATACAAAAAGGTCTTCAGAATACACATTTTAGCACTTCTCAGAGACAAAACTGATCTCCTGGCACAGAACTGGGTGCATTAAAAGATACTCAGAGCAAGACAGCCCTGGTCAACCAGTGAATGAAACAGACAGCAGCTCTTCCCAATGCCACCTCCTAGGTGGGACTCCATTTCGCACTGGGGCAGTATCACCTCCATCGGGAAAATCTGGTTTTTGGTGGGGAGAGAGAAACTATTACTCTTTTAATGTGTGATGCACAGATATACATGTAATACCTAAATGGGTAATAGTTATATATGGTATTAAAATCTCATAGGGGTTCACAGCTCTATCAACGATAGCTAAAAGAGAGAAACAGCTCAAATGTCCTTCAATAGCTGAATGGATAAAGTGTGGCCTATCCACATGATGGAATATTATGCAGCCACGAAAAGGAATGAAGTATACTGATCAATACACACTATGATGTGGCTGAACTTGGAAAACATGATGCTTGGTGATAGAAGCCAGACACACAAAGCAGACATACTACACGGTCCCTTTTACATGCACTGTCTGAAATAGGGACATCCCTGAAAGCAGAAAGGAGACTGGGACCCGGGGAAGGAGAAATGGGGTGTGACTGCTCAGTGGGTGTGGTTTGCCTTTGGGGTGAGAACGTGTTTTATCAGTGCACGGTGGGGGGGGCTGCACCACACTCGGGTGTATGAAATGGGTCAGTACACTTTAAAATGGTTCATTTTACGTTACGTGAATTTCACCTCAATTAAACAAAAGGTCAAGCAAGTTCCTGGGGGAAGAGGATTAGGAAAACAGCTGTCTAAACTAACAGTCCCGGGGTGGGGGTGGGGGTACTACTGGGAGAAGGGCTGACAAAGACGGGGTGGAGCGCGGCGCCGTGGGGAAAGCCCCAGCCACCTGGACGGAGCACGCCACTGCGTAGTGCTGGGAGAGGACCAGAGAGCTCTGAGGCCTTGAGATGACAGCAGCTGGAGACAGGGAGGGCAGGAACCCAATCAAAGTGACCTCTGACTTCCCCCAAAGTCAACCACCTGAAGATGGAAGTCCATGAAGAATCCTGCCATTTTAGGAGAAGCAGACAGGATGTCTAACCAGGCGAGGTTTCTGTCATGCAGACTGTTCCGCTGGTCCCCCCCACACCTCCTTCCTCTACTCTGAACTTTAAAAAAGATTTTATTTATTTATTTTCAGAGAGAGGAGAAGGGAGGGAGAAAGGGAGAGAAACATCAATGTGTGGTTGCCTCTCACGCACCCACTACTGGGGGACCTGGCCCGTGACCCAGGCGTGTGCCCCGACTGGGACTTGAACTGGGGACCCCTCAGCTCATAGGCTGACGCTCAATCCATGAGCCACACCAGCCAGGGCCTGGCTGACCTCTTTTTATAAGTTCACTACACAACTTGCTTTAGCCCTTTCCATTCCCCAGAAAAGTTGACAACATCATGCTCAGATATTTTTGCACAGCCAAACAGGAAGTGGAACTTCCTATGGAAACTTGAAACTTTGAAACAACAAAATGCCCTGGAAACAAGCCCTGGGATGAAACCTAGACTCCACGGTGCATCCGCCCAGCCGCCAGGAGGCAGGCAATACCCGGGGCAGGACGGGAGTGGGAGAGCTGTGCTTGTGGGCTGCGCCTGGTGAAACTGTCACTTACATTTGCAGGGTGAAAGCCCTGTACTGTAGCTGGTCTTGGGAAGTAGTGGAAAGGGGACAGAATGGGGGTGAGGGTTGCTCTTTGCTGCCGACGGTCGGGCAGGACGAGAGGTGAACTAGGCAAAAATGAACTGAAATGAAGGGAAGTCGGAAACCCCAGCTTCTGATGTTGAAAAGGCAACATGTGGGTACACCTGCAGTAAGGGATGGGGGTGAAAACTCTTTCAGCTCTGCTTGTCGGGTTAAGGTGGCCACCATGAAGGCAGGGGGAAGAGAGAGGCATGGGACGGAAAAGGAAATCCAGTAGACTGGGAAGTTCTGGAAAAGAACTTTGGTTCTAACTGATAACATAAAGAGGGGTTAGCAGCCTGCTAAGTTTCCAACGGCATCATTGCCAGGGGACCACAAGCTTGTTGTGTGAAGTCCCAGGCTAGCCCCCCAAACCTGCACCAGGCTGGACGTGGCTGTGAGTTACACGTTCACCAGGGAGGGGCACCCCAACACCCACCTGCAA
Source organism: Anoura caudifer (assembly GCA_004027475.1). Taxonomy (NCBI): domain Eukaryota; kingdom Metazoa; phylum Chordata; class Mammalia; order Chiroptera; family Phyllostomidae; genus Anoura; species Anoura caudifer. The sequence continues at coordinate 169,880 of PVKU01000629.1, forward strand.
TGTCACTGGGGAAGATGTGTCCCAGAGGGCAGGACCAGGTGTGGGGGCACCGTGGAGGAGGGACCGTGTCCCAGAGAGCATGGTCTCCACCCCTCCCCTGTTCCGCTCCCACAGCTCAGGGCTTCACAGCACTCACCCAGCAGCACCTCATCACTGCAGGAGCCTGGGGTTTGGGTTTGTGGGTACAGACACAGTGGAAGCAGACAAGGGGGAGGCCCAAACTTCATTTCCTCCTGGGCACAGAGGCCACCGCCCAGCCTCCTCTCCTTCCCTCCCATGCCATCTGCTGCAGAGACTAGGGATTTAAGACAGCTCAACCTGTGAGGAGTATCCCCCACTGCCTGAACACCATGCTATGGCAGAAGCCAGTACAGGGGCGTTTGTAACCAGAGCCAGCCCGAGTTACACAGGCTGCTCGCCCGCCTCCCCCGCCGCTACCCTGCCAGGAAGCAGGGCATGTCCGGCCCCGGGAAGAGCACACCTGTGCAGGAGACAGGGGTAGCAGCTGCCAGCCACAAACTCCTTCTTCCTCTCCAGCCTCTCCCTGGGAATGTGAGTGCAAGTGCTAAGTGCCACTAAAGCCTCAGCTCACAGAACCCCCCTCACACATGAGCCCCCAGGCTCGATCCCCTCCAGGTTGGACAGAGATGGCCCCAGGGTGTTCCTGAAAGCCACACACTGAAGACAGCAGGCTCCTCTCCCCTGGCTGCCCCCACCCAGTCTTAAATGACTGCCCCAGGGCCACCACGCCCACCCATTCCCCTACCCAGTGTTACCTGAGCAAGAAAGTTCTGTGTTCAAGCCGTTGTATTTTTGGGGGAATCTATTTATTACAGAACTAGCATTACCCTAATACAGTCATTGCTAAATGGCCATAATACATTTATGCTATAATTGCACATTTTAATCACCAAAGGAATGTCCTTTTCTCGATTCTAAATTTTCAGAAGTGAAAGGTTAGAAGTTAAAGTTGCTGCAAGGCGAAAGATAAAAACATTGCGAGGTAGTCGGTAGTGTGGCTGTCGAACGCCAGGTCCCCCTATGCACGAGCAGAGTGCGCAGTTCCCCATCTGTACAGCGGGATGCCAGGCAGGCCCCGCCCCCCCGGCCGGGGGTCAGCAGATGATGGCTGGCGGGCCGCATCCCACCTTTGGCCTGCTTCTGTACAGCCCTCAGGCTCAGATTGATTTTTGTACGGTTTTAAAAACAGAGAAGAGTATGTGACAGACTGTATGCAGTCCCAATATTCACTACCTGGCCCTGCCTTGTAGAGCTGCGGTGAGGGCCGTCCACGTTTGGCCAGCGCCTGGCTCAAAGCAAGCAAGCAGTACAAAGTAATACATGCAATACGGCTATTAATGTCTCCGAAAACACGCTGCCACAGAGCTGGCCTCCTCCTTCCTCTAGGTGGACAGTCTCTCCTCCCCTCCCAGAAACAAAAGACAAACATTTTGATTTTCACGGTCACAAGATACTTTCGAATTAAAAAGTTGCTGGTGGTTCAATTTCACATATCTGGAATAAGAAGTAAGAGAAAAAAGTATTTCCCCTCATAGCAAAGGGACTTGATGGTAGCAGAAGACAGCCTAAAACAGGGATGCGCCACTCGATGTGATACATTAGGGAAGACCGAAACATTTGACGTTTTAAAATTAGGACAAGACATTAAGTAGATATGGGAAAACGTTAAACTGATTTAGCAATAGTGTTTAGCGAGGGTTTTCGCAATCAAACAATTCTGCTGGGTAAACCCACTTACAGTGGGGATCTACAACAGGATTCAGGCAGAGAGACAACGTTAAGGTGGCCTTTTCAAAGTCCGACTGGATGGGTAACACTTTCAAACGAGATGCTTGGCCCAACTGGGCTGGCGCGTAGGTGGAATCGAGTTGGGCGTGGCTGGTGGGCTGGCGTCTCACTGAGACAGTGCTTCCCACAGGTGGCCGGCACACACGGGGCCCCGGGATGCGGCGTGCATGTGTGTGCTCGGGAGGGGCGTTCCAGGGTCAAAGTCCTCAGGAAGATGGGACACACTGCACGCTCTTGAACAGTCATACTGCCCAACAACACATTACAGGCTCCGAGGAACACTGCAGCGCAGGAAACTGGTGACCATGCAGCCCACGACCTTCTCCGTCCACGCAGCATGTAGCGACAGCAGGAAGATGGGACTCCGCTGGACATCCTGGACGGGCTGCAGGGCGCGCAGATCTCAGGTCGACGTTAATGCCACACCCCAGGGCTTCCCTCAGAGCCTCTGACGTTCTCGTTTCACAAACACAGACTTTGACATAATTGAAAAGCTGAAGTCTTTGCATTATTATAAGCAGATACTCTCAAGATTACTAGCAAGCTCATAAAATTCGAGTTTGGCAGGAAAATCATAGACTAAAGACACCCTGTGCGCTCACCAATGCTCAGAAAAATTTCAGCAGGGCCAACTTTTGCATATTTTGATTAGAAATGAGAGACATTCTGTTGCTTGTCGCGGTGGGTCTTTCTGTTCTGCAAGGAAACCAGGCCATTTGCATGGCCTCTCTAGGTAAGTCCCACTTGCTAACATTGTACCAAAGAAAATCTTGGCATTCATTGGAAGAGAAAAGAAGTTACTATATCCAAATATTTAATATTTCAATATTGTGAAAGTTCTACTTTTATAACAGGGCTTTTTAAAGTGGAGAAAACTTTGGAAAAAATTTTAAAAAGAAACTTATGATTTATTAGAGTACAGGTTCCAAAACACGTTTTTAGAAAAATATAAAGTGCCCAAATACCAGTTGACACAGGTGCCCGAGGCCTCCTGGAGCCAAATGAAGCATTCACAAGAAAACATTTAAAAACAGTCTAGACATATATTTACAGGTGAAACCATCTTTCTTGGCTTTGATGCCACTCTGCGGACAAAGAAAACCCACCAGAAATACAACAATCACAATTCTCAGCATGCGGCACGGTTTCTTAGTGTTGCATTGCGTTAACATTCACTCCGCACTTCCTACTTTCCACCTTCAAATGAGAGTAGTGTGAAACCCCCAGCCTCAGGCGGGCTGGGTGCTGTGAGTGGTCACAGTGTCAAAGGCAAGTCCAAAATGTCTGAGTCTAGATTTGATGAGGGACATGGACACTGGATGACAGAGAATTCAGGTGGAGGGAGCTGGCTGGTCAAATCTCCATCTCTTTCTAATAACTGCTCAACTCAGCTGTCGCTTGCTATCAAGTGCCTATTGCGGCTCCCAAACCTCTGTCATCCTTGGGTTTCAAAAAGAATCAACAGGAGGCAGTCATCAAACAGGGTGAGGACACACTGCATGCAGATGAACACTGGCAGTGAGGGGTGACTGGATCCCTGTCCCCTAAGGCCCCATTCACTAGATCAACCGGGTTCTTTTCAACTGAGAGAGGGAGTTCTGAGGCCCTGACTCCAGACCCACAAGGTCATCTGGCTGGAGACCTGGCTGGTCGGAGTGGCTGCATGGACTTGGAACCTTCCACGCTGTTACTAAGACCACGAAAAAGAAGACACTGTGGTCTGAGTAGGAAGTGGGGCGGCCTGGCGGGGCCTGAGAACAGGCTGCGTGCTGATGGCTTCACAGCCATGGCGACTGAAGAGTGCAGGTTGCACTTGTTTCCTTGCCCACGGATCAAAGACTCTTAAACTGAAAGACGGTTCATATATTTCTACCCTAACACATTCAAAAAGGTTTGGCGGTGAGTCGTGGGGGCATGAAGCCTCCTCTTTTTTTTTTTTTTTCTTTTTTCCATTTTTAAAGTTCATTATCTTTTTTCCTGCTTATAAAAGCGAAATCTCATTTTTGGGTCTTTGGAGACTGCGCAGGAAAATTTCTAAAAGCAGACATTTTAACATCAGATTGTACTTCCTACTGTAAAGAGAACCCATCACCGATTTAAGATCTACTTATGATACTGAATAGTTAAACATTTTTTTAAAAAGTACTTATTTTAAAGGGAGGCATAGTAGATGAACATGGAAAAACCCATCACCAAGGCCATTATACATTTTCTCAAAGAATTTCATGTAATAAAATGGAAAACTAATGATTCATAGAGATAGAGGCATAAATCCAAGAGGAAAAACTGTTACTCTCCTAATTCAAATACAGGAAAAGATAAATGCTTGAAATCTGTTTCACAGAGAAAAAAATAAAAGCAAATGATTCTGATTACCATTAGTTTGTTAATCTCCAAGATCACTTAGCTTCACCTTTGAATAAGCGACTAAACTCAGGGTACTAAGACAAAGAAAGAGTCCTTCCTCAGGACTGAGCATGTTCCACAGAGTAATCAGAAAAGAAACTACTGCAAACTTATAACCCCATCTGCCCAGCAAATCAAGTGTTCTGAGATGAATGTGCGACAGAATGAAAAGTGAATCAAAAAAGAGATTATAAGAGCGTCGACTGTGAGACCTCATGAAGACAGAATGTCACACACTGTCACCACAGGACAAGCGTACAAGCCATGCCACTGAACACAGTGCCTTTCAAACGGACTCACTAGTGCAGGCGGAGAGCGACATTGCCTTTGCAGCTGGAGGAGAGCACAGGCTACCTAAACTTAGGGGGGGGCCCCGGCACCCCTGGCTAAGTGGCTTTCCTGGTGGGACGAATCCAGAGGGATCCGTGGAGACTTCTAGAAGCCTGTTCTCTTGGAAGATAGCAGCAGCAGCAAAGGTACAACGTCCTCTACTAGATTTTACTCTGCATTCTCTTTCTTGGCACTGTAAATATTCTGCACCGTCTCGTAGACAGACTCCAGATCCTCCGGGTACCGGAGCTCTAGCTCCGCATTCGGGATGTAGTGAGTGCCAGTGAACTCTGAGAAATAGCGTCCGACATCGGGGTGCGAGATTTCTTGAGGCTCCACATTATATTCCAAGTTTTCTGTTGATAAAGAGGCACATTCTCATTAAAATGGACTTTTCTGCAGCATCTTTTATCCAGAGACCTTCCTAGCAAAGGTTCTTGAGTAATATTTTTTAGGTGGAAAAAAAGAACGACATGTTTATGGACGGTGGAAGAACTAACAGGAAAAAAGCAGCAAGTGGGAATCGGGGCGGAGCGATGGTGGCCTGGGGCCCCAGCAGCTCCATACCAAAGAGAAGCACCTTCCTATTCTCACAGCAGGTGTCTGGCTCCAGCAGAGCTCTAGGGGGCTGGTGCACCAGAGGCTCACCCAGTTCCTCCGGCTTGATCTAACACAGACCTACAGACAAGGGCATCCCAGCCAGCTTGTTTTCACCAGCGGTTCAGCTTCTGAAGCCCCCATGGTATCTGGTGACCAGTCTCATACCTGCATCCTTCTTGCGTACTAACATGAGCCCCCTGGCATGGACCACATTCTCCACCCTAGCAAAGTGCAGAGCGCCCTGTTCTGAAGAAGGTCAGACAGGCGCCTTTTCTCTCTCCCCTTTTCCTTTCTCTCTGCGTACATTCAGAAGCAGCTCAGGGCTGGCTAATACTTAGTGTCTGAGAGCTGGGAGGAGGGCAGGAAGGTCAAGCCAGGCTATAGCCGCGAATCTGTAAGAACAACACAGCGGGCAGCAGCTGCCCAGAACTCCAACCATGGGCCCAAAACAAGAGGCACGAGAAGCACAGACAGAAGGTGGAGACGCCAAGTGCGGGGTGGAGGGCAGCGGCTTCCGGCTCCTGCAGAGGAACGTGCACTGACCTCAGTGCGCTACCCACCCGGGCCCCTAGCCAAACTGGAAAATGGTACTAATTAAAAAAAAAAAACTTTTTAGGAGAAACTTTAGGAGAAAACAAGGTAGGGAAGTTGGCAACTATGTATCATGAGGGGAAAATAAATCCCACTCTACTAAACAGGGTTTCTGAAATATTTACTAGAAGAGGAATGAGAAAACTAAGTGTTACAAAATGTAACTGAGCAAAATATTAAACATGGACTACTCACAAGTCCTGGAAAAACCTTGAGAAGTCTTTTTGATTCCCTTGAAATTTTCAGAGAATTGTGTCTGCTTGTTTTACTTTAAATTTGCAAGCTACCCCAAAGTACACGAAGGCACTACTGGGACACTGTGCAAACACTACCTGTGAGTCCTCTGGGGGCAGCTGTGCTGTCCTGGTCCCTCTGCCCCAGAGAGGAAACCGCTGTCAGTGTGAGTGGATGCTCCAGTTGTCCTATGAACACACAGTTGTGACCTACACACAACTGTACTTGAAGAAAACCAGGTATTGTTTTGTTTCTGTTTATTCGCACAAAACACACAAGAAGTGTTTACCTGCAACTGGTTCACTTAACTCAAGCTCAGTGTGCCACAGTCTGGGTAGACCTCAACTCACCAGTCCTCGGGAATGGCACTGTTTTGCGATAACCAGGGCCCTCAGGCCCTGTGGGTGAGCATGCCTCTGGTGGAGGGGCTGAGGAAGGTCAGAGAAGAAAGATGCTTGAGATTTTCACAATGTAGAAGAGAGCACCAAACCGCCCTTGGAAATGGTTCAAATCTTATACTCCCGCCCCGAAGCAGGGACACACGAGCCAGCACACGCAGACTGCCGTGGCTGAGTGTGCGTGTGGGGGCGTGTGGTGCGAACCTGAGTTTGGAGCTGTAAGACAAGTGACAGAGCCAGGAACTAACGCTGGGTGAGGGTGCACATGTACCAAGCATTCTACGAGGTGCTTCATGCACAAAACACGTGCAAAAACCAGACGTTCGCCTCATAGTTGGATTCCTGACCTTCCAACATGGGCAGCCGACTGAAGTTCAGAGCACCCTCGACACTGGTTTGCCATAGTACCTGGAGGCCATAGTGCGGAGGTCTGGGAGGGGAGCTGGGACAGGCAGCCTGCCCCCTGGTGGGGAAATGACAAATAGGCCAGATGCTGCATATCCCTCCCTGGGATTTGGGGTGACCGCGAGCATGCTGTTTGGAAAATTCCCTCGAGTGTGCAGAATGAGACAACTCGAAGACACCGTGCATGCATGAGGCTCACGATCTACCCCTTAGACTCTGTGGAGAACTGGTGACTAGACGGGTGTTCATTACTGGGTTCTGCCCAGGTTACTAAGGTCATGGACCCAAAGTGTGAAAATTTGGGTCAAGAAAAAGTTGTAAAACAAAATAATTGAATGCAAATAAGTGAACCCAGAAATGTAAAAAAAATATTTAAATAGGTGTTTAAAAATTTAGCCTCTCAAGGTCTCCCACTAGCTAAATATGGGTTAATTTAGACCAAAAAACAGCTAGAAATGATTGTAACACGTTGACTAAATAAAAACGTAGGAATCCCTGGGAGGAGAGGGGAAGGAGAGCTAGAGTGGAGGGGGGGCAGGGGAAGGGAAGGGAGAAGGAAGAGGGGGAGAAAGGAGGCAGCGCTGGGGAGGGAGGCGAGGCGGCGGGGAGGGAAGCCCTGGGTCACAGCAGCAGAGAATCAGCAGTCTGCGATCCGCACAGTCACCTGGGCGAGGGGACTGACAGGTGCGAACGCGAACACAAGGACACAGGCTGCTGGGGAGGACGAGACACACGGGATGTCACAGGATGGTTCCATGGGCTTCTCGTTAACGGCAAAGGGAAGGGGGTCCCTTACAGTGAGTCACTATCTCAGCCAAGTGACCCAAATCCGTCTCCCTAACAGTGGGATGTAGAGCAGCACAGGCCTCCAGACGAGAGGCGACGGGACACGTATGGCACCTGAGAATAAATATTTCAGCCAAAAACGCTGACCCGATATACCCAAGCCTCACACCGAGCTTCCAGCTTACAGACAACACGCAGGTAAGCACACAGTGTGACTCAGCCAGAGAGCTCGACAGTTTACAGGGTGACTGGTCTGGCGTCTTCCAAATGCCCAAGTCTTGTGAAAAAGAGAAAAAAGGAGGAGAAAAAAAATGAGGAATGAGAAACTGTTTCTGTTTCTGCTTCTCCTGAGAGACTGGAGACGGAACAAGGAAACGTGCTTGTGAGCCCTTGCTGGTCATGATGCAAACCAAGCGCACGTACTGCTGGGACCAGCAGGAGCCCACCGGGGCGGGGACAAGCAGCGGCTCGACATATTCAGTCGGGACCATCAGGCCCTGGGCAACCCTGACCACAGGAGCTGGGGGGCTTTGGAGAGGTGGGCGTGGGCCCCGAGAAGAGCCAGGCACAGAAGTAAGGCTCTCACACACGAGTGAGAGTGGCCGGCTTATGTGTCAACAGGTAGCGAGGCCACAGAGGAAGGGAATGACCAGGGAGCCCCACAAAGTGACAGAGCCCTGAGGGGCACCACCTATCAGGCCAGGCCCTTCCGGGGGAGCCTATGATGGGCCCCCCTGCATCTCTGCGGCCCCACAGTCCAGCACTGGCTGACTGTGGGCGACCAATGCCCAGGAAAGCCTGCCCAGGGGCTGATGGGATCTCCGGCCAAAAAAAGGGGACAGCTGCCACAGGGTGCGACTGGGAAGTTAAGACTTTTCTAAAAGCCTCCAAATTTAAACTTTGAAAAAGCAATCTACTAACATCACCCACAACTACCTAGTCCAATCTCAGATTCAGGGGGTGTGAAACCGACAGCCGGGTGTCAAACTTGCTTATGAAGTCATTGCATTATCCTAACTCCAAACCTGACACGGCTTACTTAAAATGCAACCAGCAATGAATTCTTAAGACGATGAAAAATTCAGAACATGTAAGGCCAAATATCAGTTCACCTCCTCTAAAAAGCCCATTTTAAAGTTAATGTAGATGTTTCCAGAAACTCAAGCATCAAATACTGAAAGTCCTGAGAGCTGCCCTGTGTAACGGGGCAACCTGTGCACGAGGTGAAGCTAGACGCTGGCCCGCAGCGCGGTCCCAGGACAGGCCCCTTGGTTCCTGGACATGCTCTGGGACAGGCAGCGCCAGATGCTCCCCACGTGGTTAGTGGGGGGTGCCAAGGGCTCACAGGTCACTGAATAACTTTCAAATCATGTTGGTTTTTAGAAACTGTTAATATGATTTTTTGTCACAGCTTGAGAAGTCAAATAAAATCACTGTCAGCGCCTTGGTCTGACTCGAGGCCCATGTCGACCCATCTTAGAACCCCCTCGTCATGCCAACAGAGGAGGATGCGACCTGTAGTCTCAACAGAGAGAACTTCTCTCGTTGCAGGTGACCATCTCTCAGTTTCTGGTGAATTAACAATTGATATGAAACTTCTGAGATGTTTACACGTCTAACGTTTGTACGAGTGCCTCTACAGGAACACAGCTCTGACTTGGTCGCATGCGTTTCTGGACAGGCACAAGGCGGTGCGGCATGACGGCCGTGGACGAGGCTTCGCCGGGGCTGCGAGGCTCAAACTCACACTCTGCGAGTTAGAGCTCAAACGACTCTGCGTGCTTCGGCTTCCCCAAGGAGCACATGGGGACAGCAACAAAGACGAAGACAGGGAGTGTTTTCAAATGGAGGGAACGGACATCAGAACTCTGCCTGTCACAGAGCAGCACGGTATCAGCACCTGTGTCATCTTATTACTAAAATGAGTCCACAGGCGGGCATACCATACATGGATCCTATTAAGTGGAGGAAGAAAGAAAAGGGAGCCACCTGGGCTGCTGGGCTGTCAGAGCCCGCGCCATGGACCGCAGTCCCAGAGAAGTCTGCCAGTCCCAGGAGGCCAGAGGGTGCTAGGGCGGCTCCCCCAAGAATGCCGGTTAGTGCCTCAGTTCAAGCAGGCCCTCCTTACCTGGAGGGAGCCAATGGCAGCGCCTGGGAAGCAGGCCCTGGGGATTTGATTGGCAAAGGCAATGCCCAATCAGAACAGAGATCACCAGCAGCACCACATCACCTAGCTGTTGTGGTGAAGAGGGGGCGGGGAGACTGTGAAGACCCTAACTATTTAACCCATGGCATGGCCGTGCCACAGAATACCACCTGTGTTTATTGTCTTGAGGACAGCTATGGGAAACTGAGGATGAGGCCCACAGTCTCTGAGAGTTGAAGTGTATGCGTAAAACATGCCCAGGTGTTGTTCAATGTACCGACGAGAATCAGCCACTCACCCTGGGCTGCGTATCTGCAAGAACCATCCTCCACCAGAACATTGTAGAAAGGCTGGTGATGGCCGTGGGGCAGGCTGTGGACGTTCATGTTGCGAATCCATTCGTGTCCCATCATGCAGGTGGGGTCCCAACCGTAGATCACGCAGTTGTAGCCATACCTGATTAACGTGAGAGCAATGGCCAATCAGTTCCCTGGGGCCCTGACCACTGTGAAGTGTACAGACGACAGCTTGGCTTCCCTTAAGCTCCCATTCCTACAAATCTACCTGCTTTTACTCCATGTTGAGCCCTTTTTCAGGACGCCCCTGCCCCTCTTTATAAACCCCTCTTACTATCAACCGAGCACTTCAGTTGGGGAAAAACACAAAACTTTCTGACAGTGAGTGATGGGACGATAATGGGTTATCAAAATGGGAAAGGTATCAGGACCCACGCCTGACAACGACACACAAAACTGGGTCTCGGTAGTAACAAAGACCTAGACGTAAGATGCAGAACTTTCGCGCTATCTCCATGACTTGGGACAGCGAGTGACTTCTCCAAGTGCTAACAATGCAGCCCATGAAGGAAAAGACTGGCCCATGGACAGCATTAAAGGACCCTGGTTCAAAGAGACTACCTATCTACCAGCTACCTACCTGGGAAAGGATTATTCATTTTTTTGTAGGTATGGCAGGAGAACGGGAAATGGACTTTTAACAAAAGAGAGGGCGCTTACCTTTGAGAGATATATTGTGAAACAGCTACAGGAGAAATGACACCGGGGACTCTCTTCCAGGGAGGAGGAAGGCAAGGGCAGGTGGGGAGGGGACAATGAAGATGGACCCTATCATGATGGCCACTGAGACTGACTGGGGAACGTCACCTGGTTCAGTATACTCAGCTCTCACTCTCAGACACTTGAAATGTCCATAATAAATAAAAAACAGAATGCAATACAAGAATGAAAACATGAACCAAAACCTGGAAAGAGGTATTTGGAACTTATGTGCACACAGAGAGTAAGTATACAGAAAAAGAATGACTACAGATCAGACAAAACACTTCTCAGACACTTAATAAAAGGAAACTTGAACGGCCCGCAATCCTGCGAAAAGAACCTCAACCTGTGCAGCAATCAGGAAGAGTAGACCAGAGCCGCAGTGGAACGCCACTCGCCATTTCGTGCACGAGTGCATTTTTGGAGGCCTGGCGACAGCACACACTGGCGAGAGGAGGGACTCTCAGTTCCCAGCCAGCTGGTGGGACATCAATGCAGCCACCCCTTTGGACAGTTTAATTCTGGGCCACAAGTGTACCCTGTGACCCACAACTTAAATTTAGGGAGGGTGACATGAAAAGAAGAGATGAAGGGCGAAAAGACAGGAGAAGACAGTTCCATTTGTGGCTGCTTCCATCTTCCCGTCAGACATCTGAAGGTCACTACAGCATCAGAGGACCCCCCAGCCAGGAGAGCAAGTCCCTTCCCAGAGCACAGAAAGGTTAAAGACACGGTTCAGTGCATGGGCCTTCCTGAGCAGGACCGAGGCAGTCGCTGCGTGCAGCCGAGTCCCCTTCCAGCATGTCATGGCTGCCGCTCCCGGCCCTCGGTGTCCTCTGCAGCCATGCATGGGCGGACGCCGTGGGGCACTCACCTCTTGTGTTTCATAATGAGCCCAATGGAGTAGCAGACATCCCTGTGCTTCTCGTGGGAGCGGAGCTTCACCTCCACGCCCACCTCCTCCTTCTTGCGCTCAATGTGCTCTAGGGTGTGCTGCACCAAGTACCCCACGGCCCCGTGCTGCCCAGGGTCCAGGGTCTGAATGTGCTGCAGGATGTCAAGCACCTTCAAGACAAGACAGAAAGACTAGGTGATAATATTTTTAGTAAGGCCTTTTCCTTTTTCCTGCGTTGGGTACAGCCCTACCTAAGCTAGCCTGACAAAGGGCGGCAAGGCGAAGCCCTGAGGACGGCCTGGGTCCCTGAAACCCACGGGACCCTCCCCAGTCAGTGGGCTCACTTCTAATACTGGACACCGGCCCCGGACACCCACACCCAACCTGCGTGAAGGTGAGGAAGCATTAGAAATATAGTGGGCTGGAATCAGCATGGGTACGGGGAGTCTGGCCCTCACAGGCGCATCGGGACCGGGGGAACTCTCAAAGGGTCTTACATTCTTGGTCAGTGTGGGCTTCAATTTGTTTATGCACGGAGAGGAAACAATTTTTACCCGCCTGTACTCAGGAACTGGTTGGAAAAATAAATGCTCAGCTGCTTTGATCAGGAGGATGCTGGATGGAGCTGCCTCAGTGCCACAGAGGATGGAAGGGGTCTTGAGAAGCCCCCAAAAGGATGCTAATTCATTTCTGATGTTACACTTGAAGAACAAAGGTGTGGGTACCAGGGTTCTGAAATCCCACCGGTCATTTCCATTATTTTACTCACGATGGCTTTTCAAATTCAAGTGGGCAAGGAGAAACCACATCCACACGGGATCTGAACGACTAGCTGGTAGAAGCAGAACCCAAGGTTGCATTCTTTCTACTGTACCCCGGGCCTCCAGGGAAAATAGAAACTCTGACAAAGTTAATGCCCGCACGCAGGTGCAAACGCAAACACACACAAAATTACAGCCTTTAGCAGAGGGTCTCTGGCATGTTCCTCCTGTGTAAACAGAATCGTTCCCTCCTACAGAGTCCAAAGACACAGAAACCCAAACCCTAGCTCCAGATCTGTCACACTTGCGGTTTTCACCTTGGAACTTGTTTATTCACTTCTCAAGTGACGATTAATAAAGGCCCCGTTTCCCGATATATTATGAACCTGTCAAAGTGTTGTGAAAATTAACCGTCTTGTGCAATGTAAAACATTATAATTGTAACTCCCAACCTTGCCTTCCAGACTGAGATTGGTGGGTATCAGTATTTACTGAGCACCTATTTCTCCCTGGTCACTGAGCCAAACCCGCCGCTTTACAGTCATCTCATCCTCCCAACCCAAGGGTGCGCATCGGCCATCACCAGAAGAGGAACCAGGCTTGGTGAAGGCAGGCCACGCGCCCAAGGCCACGGGCTAAGAAGACCTGGAGTGAGGGAGAGACCTGGGCCAACTCTGAACCCCAGCCCACCACGAGCATTCCAAAGCGAGAGTAGGGGTATTTTAATTAAGTGTTATCGAAAATTTCAAATACATAAAAATGGGCAGAATGGTATGACCTGTTGTACTTCAAATCCCACTTCAACCACTGTCAGCTGACAGCCATCCCCACCCTCTCCCCACCAAGAGAAGTTTTAACTTGGAGACACTAACAACCTTTGTCTTTCGTAGCGAACAGCACGGGATTTAACAGTGAGCTTCTACGTACTGGGCTTGCGTCATGTGTTCCCCTCTGCAGCTCCAACCAGCAACTGCTGACGAGACTTCTGCTGCATTCTACACCCAGCCGCCCCTCCCACCAGAGCAGGGAACAGGCCTAACCTGGAGTCTTCAGCACACAAAGGAATTCTCCAACTCGGAGCGGAGCGTCAGAGGGGGAAAGGAGGTTCAGAGGCAATCCCTCCTCCTTCCCTTGATGTGTGGGTGGCAGGCTGAAGGGAGAGGGCAGAAACGGGGACAATCTGGTGGTCTGGGCCTCGTATGTCCCAAAGGCCAGTGCGGACAGCTGGGCACTGTGCGGTATCCAAACCAGGGTCTGCGCCTCAGACCCTGAGCCTCCAACTTGTGGGGCAGAGATCCTGAAAAGGGGGGCCTGCCACTCATGGTTGGCAAATGCTTTTTATAAAGGCCCAGAGAGTACGCATTTTAGGCTTTGTGGGCCAGTTGGTCTCTGACTCCATGACTCTCTCCGGCTGCTGTAGCTGGAAGGCAGCCAGAGACACGTAAGCGAATGGGCGTGGCTGTGAGCAAACAAATTTATATTCATAAACCAGGCTGCTTTGGGCCACCAGGCCAGTTTGCTGGCCTCACTGTCCCCCAATTGCAGGTTCCCCAGGCTCTCTCTGAAGCTCTGGGCCACACCCTCTGAAGTCCAGTCTGTGGGCTCTTCTACTTTTGGGGCTTCCGACACCAGCCCCTGATGCTACAGCCCCTAGATGCTCGAGGACAGCGGCATACGGCTCTGGCCCCATTGCATTCAAAATACCCCCACCTGAACTCCCTCCCCCAGCCCGAAACAGGTCTGCTCTCCAATGCCCACCTTTCCTGTGGCCAAACCCTTGCTGGGAAATCTGGATATCCTCTCTGAGCCTTCTCCCTCATTTACAGCTAATGAAGACCAGTCGCTCCTTACTCATTCCAATAAAAACTCCTGAGCACCTGCCACGTGGCAGGAACTGAGCTGAGAACAGGGGGATGGACGGCTGCAGTAAGAAGCAGAGAGTCCCTCTCGGAGCAGCTACGGCACGTTCATGGCAGCCTCGTGAGAGGGCAGTGGGGCCGGCCCCACGCGAAGGGCTCGGGAAGGGGTTTCAGAGGCAGAAGTGAGCTGGCAGCTGGAGTTGAGAGGCAGAAAAAAGTTCCTGGGCAGGGATACAGCACATGCCAAGGACTGATGCAAAGAACAGGGATGAAGAGAGGACACGGCCATAGTAGCAGAGTACACAAAGGGGCCACCGTGAGAGACGAGAGTGCTGGCAGGGAGGGCCAGGCCACCAGGACCCTAGCAGGCCATGCTGAGGAGGAGGAGCCTGATCTTCACGACAGCAGGGGCCACCCAGAGCGTCCTGAGCAGTGAAGGGGCACAGCTGACATTTTATTAAGATCACTCTGGCTACACCACATAAAACAGGGTCAAGGGTCTAAGAGTAGAGGACTGAGGCCACGCAGGAGGCCTGCGCAGTCCTCTGGGAGACAGAGCCCAGTACAGATGTGGAGGAGACATCTGGGCATGCTGGTCTGGAGCTCGGGGTCCAGGCAGGAGATCAAAGACCTGGAGCTGTCAGCCTACAGACGGGGGCTGAAGCAAGAAGAACGGATGAGATGACCCAGGAGAAAGGTACAGAGTGAAAAGAAGTCTAGAAACTAGCAAAGGCCTGAGAACCAAGAACCAGAGCAGAAGGAACACAGTGTACTGCGGTGGGGTGGGGGTGGGGGTGGCCCCCAGCGATCACTAAAGATAAGGAAAATAAGTATCTGTTGGATTTGGCAACAAAAAGAATGATTTATCAAAAGGGGGTTACTGGCTTCCCTGGCAAGCGCAGTTCCTTCCGGAGGAGGAGGGGTGGGAACAGACCTCCCCCACCTTCTGGGGAGTGTGTGGGAGGTGAGCCAGGGGGCCCAGCTGGGCAGGGGTGGTCAGCAAGCACATTCTAGCTGTGCAGGGGAGGGGAAAGATAAGGAGGCAGCGCGGGGAAGTGCCGGCAGGGCCGTTGTGGGCGTGCCTTGTTTTCCCCAACAATGAGAGTGGTCTGAATGCGCAGGATGCTGACATCAGAGAGCAGGATCAGGGACCTGGAGAGATCATTGACTACGGGAAAGTTTAGCAAAACCTGAAAATGCAGGGAAGCGGGGCCAGAGCACAACAGTCTTGCCTTGGGAAACTGGGGGACATCCCTGTCACCAAAACAGCATGCACCTCACGGGTTGGAAGGTGTTCATCAGCGTTAGCAGCTTTAAAATCTGGCCGCCCTGCACTCTCCCTTTCCATTGCAGCCACGACCACCCTGGATGACGCAGCACAGTGACCAGGAGGCCTTGCACGTCGCTCTTCCCGGCTGAACTCCACTGAAAACGAATCAAAAACAAGTCGCCCTTCTGGTCTTCCTAGTTTAGGAATGTTTCCCTTTTAGCTAACCAGGCCACATAGATTCCAAGCCCTCCACAAACTGATCTCCTGTCCTGAAAAGTGTTTTCCGTGCAGCAACGCCTACACGCACATGCGCGCGCACCGGTGTAAGCACCCCTGGGAAGCCGACCCTGTCCGCGCACGCCGTGCTCTCTGCCTTCGTGCAGCACACACGCTGGCCCAGCTCACTGCGGTGGCCTGCTCTGCTTCCCTCTGCGATGGCTTCAACGTCCACCTCACAGCCTTTCTCCGCAGAGGAGCACTTTCCAACTGCTGCAGCACCCCCAACCCTTCCCCTGGGAAGTTCCACAGTTTTCCTCCACCGCCTCGGTGTTGGCTCCCTGGCTAGAGTCCAGGTTTACAAGGGGTGCCCCCAATTCACTGGGGATGAGCCGCCTTTCCTTCCGGACCTCTGGCTGGGGGAAGTGCCTATGCCAGCAGCAAATGAACAGTCATCGTCAGGACCAATGTTCTGGGTAACAACAAATCTGGTGCTTGTTTTGTAGAGCAGCATCTGCTGCGCAGGAGGGCAACCTTGCTCACCCTGAGGATGCCGAGGTAACCTCCTGGGAGCAGCGGCGGAGTTGCTGAGGGTAAAGCCAGAGCTCCTGCAGACGTTCCCCCGGAAGAGGAGAGGCCCCCTCAGCCCTTCTAAGGCTAATGCATAACTTAAGTACAGAATTTACTTATCAAGAATCTTGCTTTGGAAGGGTATCTGCATTTTACAAATCACCATGAAATTCCGTACCTAAAGTAAAAAGTGATAGGAATTACGCACATCCTAGTGTCAAAAATAAATATAATGACAAAATAAAATAAGATATCAAAGCCTGAACAACAGCATTTACTTAGGTTCTAGGAAGTAAGTGGTAACATTGGTAGGGTCTAGATTTGCCCTAACTCTTCAATTGCATCACGTGCTCTTTGCTCCCTGGGCCACAGATGACATCTTTTCTTAAGGCAGGAGTCTAGAGATTTTCCTGATGAGTCCTTTCTTAGAATTATTTTACATCTTTGAAGTTGTAACTGAGACAACTTAAATCTCAGCAACGTCATCAAGTCATGTAGATGATTTACTTGGTCAAGAGAGACTGCCACCACTCAGAACTGAGTCCTCTCACCAGACTGTTCTAAACAAACAAAACGGAGTGCTACAATGTTTCCCCTGGAAAAGCAAGGCCGTCATGCAAGCCTGCAGCTGCTGCTGCTCTGGGACACGAGATGGGCCTTGAACCTGGCCACGCCCACAGCCTACTGGGGGAGCGCTTCTGCTCCACCGAGACTGCTGGTGGCTGGCCACGGGGTAGCGATGAGACAGAAAGCCATGTAGGACCGTGACAAATCCTATAGCTTCCCATAGTCATAGCCAGTCCTAAGCTAGTCCAGCACCTTAGACAGGTGCACTGAGCACTTTAAGTTCTGCCTCCCCTTGCTAAGTAAGGGTGACGTGGGGAAAATACTCCTTAGGGGCACCAGGAAGTGACTGGCAGGCCAGAGGCCCCATGGTTCTGGACATCAAAGGCACTAACCACAAAGAGAATGGGCAACTCCTGGCAGTAGAACCAGTCTGTTGTTTTTTTTTTAAATCACAGTGAAAGGAGACAAACAGATCTTTGAATGATGGGTCGAGATTGGGAGACTTTGAACAGATTTGTGTTTTCCCCACGTTAATGTAAAGGTAAACCTGTAAGAGCCGCCTTTCAAGCTCTGTGTTCCCTCTCTAAGGTAAGCGCAAAGCATCAAAGGCAAATAATTACCTTCTCTGGCCAGATTCCCAGGTGGAAGTAGAGCCTGGCTTGGAGGAGGAGGAGCTGCACCTGGTCCGGGTACATCGCCAGATACAGGTCCAGCGAGTCTCGCAGGAGCTGGTAGGACTGGTCGATACCTTCCCTGCTAAAAGAGGACTGCACCTTATCTTCTGGGCTTCTGAGTGAGACCTTCTTGTGCGAGGCCCAGGTTTTAGAAATAATTGACACAAATTCCCTGCATTTTCTGACTCTGGCACTTCCCCTCTGCTCAGCAAACAGTTACAATATCTTCATAAACACACACACACACACACACACACACACACACACACACACACACAGGAAATGTAAGTTTTGGGCCCCCCTGCAGTGACGGGCACTAAACTAAAATCATCAGCGTTTTCATCACACAGTCACATCAGTAACACTGTGCATGATTAAAACTACATTCTGAACACGCAAAGCAGAGGACTTGTAGGGCAGAAGCCGATCTGTATGACACTCTGATGGTAGATGCATTTCATCAAGTATTTATTAAAATTGTAGAATGTGTAGAATGCACACCACCAGGAGTGAACCTGAGTTTATGAATGGATCTCAGGACACGGGGTGATTGTGATGCATTAATGCAGGTTCATCGGTCGTAACGAATGGGCCATTTTGGGGCAGGATGTTCACCTGTGGGAGGCTGTGTGCGCCTGGAGGTAGGAGGCCTATGGGATATCTCCGTACTTTCTGCTCAGTTTTACTGTGAACCTAAAACTGCTCTAAAAGCAAAGTCTATTAAAAAAATTCTGCCACTAGGCAGAAAGCTACTGCTATAATGTACAACTTCCTTTTTACTCTGTAAGCCAAATTTCCTTTGACTCAAAAAGCAAGACAGTGTCACATTTTCTTTTTCTTACCTGAGTGACAGAAAGGCATAAACCAAAAGATGACAAAGCACTTGGACATAAGAATGCCCTGTCCCTAAAAGAGAATCTGTGCCAAATCTAAGATACTCCTGTCACTCAGGGATGCTGTCGGCATTTACAGAGAGCCTGTCTGAGACCCCTGCAGAACCTCAAAGGAAACGCACCACGCACATCTCAAATCTGGATGGCATCATGTCATGAGAACCAGTTTTTCCTACAGGAAGTGACAGCTGTAGACACCGCATCGGTGCCACACCTCACCCGCTCTTTGCTGCAGCCCAGGCAGGCCCATTAGAGACTCTCGGGAAGGCAGGTCAAGACTTCCGGGACATGCACTCCACCCAAGTACTCGAAAGCTAAGAAATCTTACCGCTTGCCCAGGCTTAAAAGATTCCCCACCATTCGCTGCAGCACCTTCTTCACATTGACCACCCCGTACAGGGCTGGGGTCACGTGCTGGCCAATCAGGTATTCACACTCCTTCACTGTCAGCTGCCTGCCCTTCCCGAAAGCATCGATGTAGATGTAGTCAAAGATGTCCAGGTTGGCCCTAGACAAGGAACGCATGCAGTCAGTCCAGTCTCAGATCCCAGCTGAGCAAGTCAGTATTTCACCCCCGAGATAATAAGCAGCTGACATCAGAGATTGAGTGTTAACACCGTAGCATTTCCATTCCAAAAAACAAGGCCTTGCTCAAAGCTGAATGTCGGATCCTTTACACACTGGTATCTAAGATGAACAGTGTGGATGTGTGCCATCTAACACAGTTTTTCAGGGAGATTCACCCTGGAGCTCACTGCCAGGGACACCCATCGGGAGTGTGTCAGAGGCTGCGTGCAGATGGGCAGCAGCTGATGCCTGCGGGTCCTGGGCCCCTCAAGGGTCCCGGCAGGCTGCTGCCCCCAATTGTGCAGACCCACAGCTGCTCATGCACCGGCTGAGCCTTCCCACAGCCTCAGGCTGGGCCCGTGCTCGAGCACAGAGAGCTGTGTCTGTGGACTCAAGCCCACCGCCCGGCCTGTGGGGCTGCTTTCCACGAACCGAGCTCTTGTTTGCGGTGGTGGCCCGCACCGAGCAGACAGAATGGCGGGCACTGCCAAACGTGCTCTGTGAGGACCCCCAAGACTTTCAGGCGGGTCTTTGTCTCCAGGAGAGTTGCGCTTTTTCCTGGAGCAACTGTTCCAGATTCCCTCCTTGAGTCACAGTGACAGCACTCCTGGCAAGATACTAGTTCATGCCCCAGAAACTAGGAATACTCTCTAACTCATTTCATGAGTCTCAGAGAATGCCCCCCACATGCAAATTTATGGGTGAAAATCTGAGCAAACCCAATGCATCAGTGTATTTAAAAGACCCCATGTGATTAAGTTAGATGCACCCTAAGAATGAAAACAGAGCTGAACGTTAAAAAGTCTACTTCAAGCACATCCAGACTGGAAAAGAAAAACCACATGATCCTATCAGTAGATACAAAAAAAAGAGATTTTAGGGAAAGATCTACTGCGTAGTTATTAATAAAACTCTTAGCAAAATAGGAATTTAGAGGACAGCTTTGATAATCCGGATGAGAGTTGCTATCCCCAAACATCATGCCCAAGGTGGCATTTTAAAAGGATTCCATTTAGAGTCATCCTCAAGGCCAGGAGCGGGCTATCACTGATTGTTGCTACTTATCGGGACCTGACAGGACCAGCCAGCTGAATACTGTGAGTAAAAGAAATGAGACATATGAGGGGAGAAAGCAAAGAACAAACGAATCCGTCACGATTCAGACACTGTGAATGTGAAAAGCCAAGAGCTGACAAGTTGTTAGCCCCTGTCAGTTATTCAGAAAAGGCGCTGCTTACCTGCCCTGTACCTAAGTATCATCCATACCCCTGTATGGCGTCACTATTTAGAAAATGTAATTTTAAAAACCATTTACAGTAGCAACAAAAATTTCTTTAAATTGTTGTTCAAGTACAGTTGTCTCCATTTTCCTGCCACCACTTTCCCCCACTCCACCCTCCCTACAACAGCAGCAAAATTTTAAGGTACCAGGAATAATTCTAACAGGATGTCAAAGGGCTCGATGAAGAAAATGGAAAAGCCTTTGCAAGGACATTGAAGACGACTTAAGTACTTAAGTGTGGGGGAGATGTGTCCGCAGACAGAAAGGCTCGGAGCGGAACACTGGCAACGCTCCTGGTGCTGACTGACGGGTCCAGTCCGAGCGAGCACTGGTGCCCATCAGTGTCCCCAAGGGGGTCCAAAAAACCCAATGGACCGACTCTGAATCCACATTAGAGACAAAGGCACTAAGAACAGCCATGGCAACCGGAAGACCTTGACCACCGGGTACTAGGACTGAGGATAAAGGTGCAGTGAATAAACAGCAGGGCCCTGGTGCAGGCGCAGGTAAGCAAGGAGGGCGCGGAGGCAGGGCCCGCGGGGGTAAGTCACCGTGCACTCTCCCTCTAACCCGCCTGTCCTTGATGGGTCTCGATGCTTGTTTTTGCCAGGGACCCAGGGTGCTAACGAATTATTTCATTGCTCATTTGCACTGTTCACTGTAGCCTAAGGAGGAAAAATAATACTGCTACCACCACTGTACCTAGTAATAAGTTACCGTGGTAAATAATATGGTAATTGGTGTTTTAAATGCTTTCCAGCATGTAGAAATCCTTGGTGGGTTATTGTGTAGGCATTTAAGAATATTTTAGAGATATCTGGAGAAATTGGTTGGGTTGTTCGGGGAGTGGGAATGGGATAGAAAAAATCATTTTTCCCATTTAAAATAATGAAAAATGGGTGCTTGCTGTCCAAAAAAGAAACCTCTGAATACATTTTTTAGGAACAGATTATATTTGGAAAAAAGGGAAGCTTGTACATATTATTTAAGGAAAAATACATATGTAAAAATTTGCATGAAAATTACAAGTAATTTCAAACTACCTAGTGGTTACCTCGAGAGAAGAGGAGGGACGAAGGGATAAGAAAGAATACCCAGGAAGCTCCAACTATATGTATGTTTCACTTCTTTTTTAAAAGATTTTATTTATTTATTTTAGAGAGGGGAAGGGAGAGAGAAAGAGAGGGAGAGAAACATCAGTGTGTGGTTGCCTTTCACGTGGCCCCAACTGGGGACCTGGCTCACAGCCCAGGCATGTGCCCTGAGAATCGAACCAGTGACCCTTTGGTTCGCAGCCTATGCTCAATCCATTGAGCTGTATCAGCCAGGGCTGTATGTTTCATTTCTCAAAGTAGGAGATAGAAATACAGACACTGGTTATACTTATTTTCTCTGTATGAGTCAGAAACTAGTCTAGTAGGTGTGTAAAGCCCTGGGTCTTCTCATTTAATCCTCCAAGGCACTGTATGAAAAATTTTAGTCTCATTTTACAGAAGAAACTGAGGCTCAGAGGAAACCAAGGTTTGAACCTGGCCCGACTTCAAATCTCAGGTACTTCCTATTAAGGATATCACAACCGGTCGTGAGGAAGTAGTTCCAAGAACAGGATGTAACTAAATAACTTTGCTTCTTTTCCCTCTACATGGCACATTTAATGAGAAGATAGTCTACCTAATGGTGAACTGTTTCTTGCCGAAGAGTCAGACCGCAGCTGAAAAGTGGCGTACGCCCAGAACACTGGGACTAGAGAGAGGACAAAAGCTTACCAGGCTGGCCCACATGATGCCTTTCGGCACCAACCTTGCCCGAGAGGACCGAGATGAGAACATGAACCTCTGCTTTGCTCTGCACATCAATGAAGAACCTGGCTGATCTGTTCTCTCCCCTCTCCTCTGCGGGGGAGGGAGGGGAGGTTTCACAGAAGACTGGAAAGTAAGAGCTTCTTTAAGAACTCTTTGATCTGATCTGCTTTGGAAAAAAGACTCTGCGATCAACATAAGTCCTGGAACCCCTAGTCCTATTGTTTAAAATTAAACTTCGCACTTTGAGATAATTGCATATTCGCAGGCGGCTGTAAGGAAAAACACCGAAAGAGCTCCCCTTGCGCACAGCAGATTACGGGCGTGGACACAGCTGAGAAGTGAAACAAGTCCATCAGCACCCTAGTCCTCTTCCAACCTCTGACCAGCTGCCTCCCCCAGCAGCGTGGCAGGACTGGCTTCTCAGGACCTGTCACGACGGGGCGCAGACGGCTTACCTTTCTGTGGTTTGGCACCATCTCAGCAAGAAGTGACTTGGGAAGTTGACAGGTTCCAGAGGGACCCCCAGCTGCCGGGCAATCGTCATGTACACCAGGGACATGCTGATGGGGATCCCGGTTCTGCGGGTCAGAACCTGCAGGAGAGAAAGTGCGTCAGCTCACTAGAAGTGAACCACGTGTTCTCATCCCTTCGACACACGTTTGTCAGGTGCCTACTGTGCATCAGGCATGAGGCTATGTTTTGAGGTTGAAGTGGAGGAATACTTTAACTTATTTCTTGATTAAATTTCTTTTAATTTCTCTTTGAAATTCACAAAGACATATTCATTGTTTTTTACAGAGGGGAAGGGAGAGGGGAGACAGAGAGAGAGAGAGAGAAACACTGATCTGTTGCCTCCCAGATGGGGGAATGAATGTGCAACCCAGGCATGTGCCCTGACCAGGCACTGAACCAGCGACCCTTAGTTTACAGGACAACGATCCAGCTGAGCCACAGAAGCCAGAGTACACGTTCATTTACTGAGACCAGGGGTCTGCAAACTGCAGTCCCTGGGCTAAGTCTGGCCCATCACCTGTTTTCGAACAGCCTGTGTAAGGAGAATTTTAGCATTTTTCAGTGTTTAAAAAAACAAAAAAACATGATTTCATGACCCATGAAAATGACATGGAATTAGAATGCTCACGTCTACATGTAAAGCTCTACGGGCACGCAGCCACAGCCGCCGTTTTGTGCTCTTGGCACCCTGTCCCCAGCTACGAGGGCAGAACGGAGCAGCGAGGACGGGGCAGGGCCTGAGGCTGAGACAGTCCTGTCTGGCCCTCCACAGGCAAAGACTCACGCCCTCCTTCTTCCAGACAGAGTGCAAGGCCACGTGCAGGAGAGTGTGTAAGACTCGGAAAAAGAAAATACAAGTGGCACAGGCAGCAAAGAACTGATGTGAAAAAGGAGCCAAGTAGGACACAGATAAAAAAATAAACTCCAGTGACGGAGCTGCCCACAGAGGTCCCCCAACCTCCCCACAGGCCAGTGCAGAGAGGCCAGACTTGCTTCGCAGCCCAGCGTTCCCAAGACACAACCGACAAAGCTGGGTCACAGAAACACCCACTTCTAGTCAGGAAGTCACTTCACAGGTTTCCAGACCGAGGACACTTTGTGATGAAACAAAAAAACCAGCAGTAACACCCTTGCAGTAGAGACAAGGATGAGTTTTATAAGCACCAAGTGATTAAAGAGATGTAGTACTTGCCCTCCAAAACAGCAAACTGATCGAGAGATGAGCTTAACTGCAACTTGTTTAGTAGACCCACATTTACCTGGTGCATGTATAAGTTTAGGGCATTGTAGTAATCCATTCGGTTCCCCTTGAACTTCAGTTGGTCGTAGAGGACATAGTTCATGGCTTCCAGCACCTGGCCCTGGAGGTCGAGCTCCCTTACCATGGAGGAACGCCCTGAAACACAGAGACCCATTCTGAGGACGCAGCACACACGATGCTGGGACCAGTGTCCCCGACAACCTGCACCATGCAGACGCTGGCCAGGCCCTGATGACGTCCCCTGTCAGGTGCTAGATGTTACCAACCCCCCGTGTGTAGAGTCTTTTACGTGACCCAGGTGAGCATGTGGCTGTGTCATGAACAGCTGCTTTGTGACACAATGGGGACACACTGCAGAATTTCCAAATGACCAACTATGCCAGGTGCCCCGTGCACACAGTGGTGCCGAAGCGGATCCGTACCTGCCCTGAAGGTCAGGCTGGGGTGGCGGCTGTTGAGGCCTCGGAGGGCCTTGCGCACGAGCTCCACGATGCCATCGAACTGGGCCTGGGTGTCCTTGAGGGTGATTTCAGCCAGGGGATTGCAGTACTGGTCAATGAACACGGCACCTGAACACAAACAAGAATTATGGAACAAATCCCTGCTGTTACCCCTTTCCTCTTCGTGTTCATTCACCCCAGGGGCCCGGGGCTGGAGCTCTTTAAAAGCCCCACCAGATGAGCGTTGGATCTTGGTGTCAGGCCTGGCCAACAAGACACTGAGAAGGAGTAAGAAGCACTCTCAGAAAAAAGGAGCTTCCACGTCACTACGCCTTTTCCTTAAACCAGGCTTCTCACAGAGGTCATGGACTCAAAGACTGGGTGATGTGCGCACATTTCACATTCTGTTACAAAGAGAAACAAGTGCCACAAAGGAGGTCTTTCCAGCTACTCCTCTCTCCCTCTAATTCCTTTACAGTTTAAAACCCAACAGCTCTGAAAACCTGAGGTTATAGCAAAGTTAACTTAAAAAAAAAAAAAAAAAAAAAAAAAAAAAAAAAAAAAAAAAAAAACCGCTGAAGGCTCTCAACAACAGATAGGCTATTTCAACAAACTGTGCCTCTCCAAGGTGAGCCCGTGAACAGACTTGGGAGACCACTGTACCTGCAAACCAGGTGAACAGCTACACTCAGGGACTCTGCCACTGGGGAGGTGGGCAAAGTGCACTGGAGACACGGTCTCTCGAAAATCCCTTTCCTCATGGCCTCAGGTAATGCCTGAACCAGAGACTGATGGGCTACCTCGACCATTTGGCTGTAAGACGTTTTGAGCTGGGAAGCCTGAGAGCTGTTTCAATTCAAGTGGACTCAAACCAGCTCAGAATTGTGACCCCCTACTCACACCTCAGGAGCTAAAAGCCTGTGAATGGGTGTCAAGACACCTGGACCCCAGGCCCAGTTTCGCCCCTAGTGGGGCTTTGGCTCTTGGGCCTCTCCACCTGCACACAGAAGGCACTTCCTCCGCTCCTCAAAGCCCACTCCATCCTAACGCCATCACCCTGACAGCATCAGCGGAGGCAGGTTACGTGGCCGGTCCGAGAGCCCGACCCTGCAGCCTGCTTCCATTCCCTCAACTATCTAAAAGCTCCCATGGCGGCCTAAGGCCTACAGCACTGATTTGGATGGGTGACTTGAAAATGATAATATTACTTTATAACTCAGAGGAAAAAGAAGGAGTCAGTTTCATAGTAAGCTACGGAAAAATAGTTTGTCAGATTATCTCTGGCTGGGGAACAGATAAGACAGATGACTCTCCATCCCAGGATGCCCATGAGAAGATCCCAGTGCTGAGGACATTTTCTTTAGATTTGGACGATTTAAGACATTCACACAACTGAGGGTCTGCACTGGGCACTGGGGAGTAGACAGTGATCACAGTGTAGGACAAGGACACAGGGAAATTGGGGATCCCCTGGAGTGACGACCTGGAGAACGGCCTGCACACCAGGGACAGAGACAGTGCCCTGGGCCTGGGGGACCGACGCCCGTTTGTTCCGAGGCAAGTCAGGTCTATGTGGCTGAACCAGAGAAACTCAATGGGAGTGAGACCTGAACTGAACGTTTGGAGGGTGAGAGGGATTTGAGAGAGAATGCGAAGGATGGGGGGCACCATGATGAGGGTGAGAGTGAGGTGTGTTTGTGGGGTGCAGGCTGGAGTGCAAGAGCGCAGCACAGGGCGAAGGCTTGCCGACAGACGGCACTGCAAGCAGGCAGAGCCCAAGCACAAAGCAGGACGCCGGCCGGCCACCCGCTGGCTCACACAGAGTAGGGAAAGGGCGGACTCGAGGGGTGACGCTCATGACAGCGAGAGCTGCTCAGAAAGCCGCTGCAGGGCGAGGGGCGAGAGCCTGCACAGAGCAGTGAGGGAGTGGGGACGGGGCCGAGGGAGCCACGGAGAAGGGAAAATGAACTGGAAGAACCTCTGGCAAGAGGGGATGTATGTATTTCATAACCACAGCTTCTGGGCGTGTCTAGAATATGCTAGGAATTTAAAATCGTTTGGAAAAAAAATAAAGTCACATTTTGTTCTTGTTCCAGTGGGTAGGAGCAGAAAGTTGCTGCCTTCCCCGGTCCCGTCCACTCGACTTCCTTCTCCTCACCTCTCATCAGGGCCAGGCGGACTCCCTGCGTCCACGCAGGAACACTGCGTCCTCATTACACTCCAACCAGAGGCTAAGGGACATGCTCTGGGTCACACGGAGACCCAAGTGTACAACCTGATTTCTCATTTGGAAGTGATGCTTCAAAGCTTAGAAAAACAGGAAATGACTCTCGTGAGCTAAAATACCAGCCTCTCATGCTTTGAACCAACGGTGCATCTTAAGAAAAGTCTCTTTGGCTGACAGCTACAGGCTTTGACAACATTCAGCTCCTATTCGGACAGTTTTGCCCTCCAAAACGACCAGGCTGTTACGCCAACCTCCGGAAGCCCGCACAGCAAAGCTGGCCATTCCCCTGCATGATCATCGAGGACGGTTTCCATGGCTGTGCTCAGGGGCCAGCCTAGCTGCCCACTGGAACGGCGCTGCCCAAGCCTCACCTTCGAGATATGATTCATAGTCATCCGAGTGCTGAAGAAAAGCCTTGAGGTTGTTTAAGATTTTCTGTTGCCGCAGGTAGTAAAGGATTTTTTTTGCATAGTACTTCCAGGTCAAAGCTTTCCTGTAACAAAAAACAATCAATCAATAAGTTGGTAAGAATTAAGATACTGAAACTTCCAGTGACTTATTTTTTACTTAACCTCATCATCCCACATAAAGAGTCTACTCAACAAGACAGCTGTAACTGGTCATGATCACACAGTGCTCACTACTACAGGAGCGGACATCACAAGTTAGGGCTTTGCACGTGTAATGTAAAACGACGCTGGTCATGCTGAAATTCCAGAAACAGTTATCTGGCTTCAGATTTGCTAAGAGGAAATGAAAGAGACACCTGGAAAGTTAGGAGAACTGGGTGGGCCTCAGGAGAGAGAGGTGAGGTGTCTGGAATCCTCTGCTGCCCGCCCTGCACTAGGCCCAAGAGACCTCACCGAATCTCGTGGTTCAAACACTACCACATGACAACCCCGGTCCACTTTCCAGACGGGATACCACCCCCTACTCTCCAGACCCGTATCGCCAACTGCCACTCCACATCCCTGCATGGGGATGTGCTGGGCCCTTAATGGTCTTCCTCTCCCAGAGTCATCCTCATCTCCCATGAAGGCAACGCCGTCACTCCGGTTAGGCCCTGAACCCCAGAATCATCACCTGACTCCTGATCTTCTCCTGTGGGCCACGTTCAGCCCACCCGCCCGTGCTGTCAGTTCTGTCAGGAGTGGGAACCCTGCCCCCTAACTCGTCTAAGCTGCCGTCTCCCACCTGTGTCCGAACCACACCCTCCCCTCCAAGCTCCGCCCGCAAACCTTGGCCCTTGGTCTCTGCTCCATATAGCAGTGGGCGCTCCGGTTAACCCGCTGAGCTGCAGCACCAACACCCGGCACCCTTAGTCCTCCCCGGTTCTCCACCTTGCTCCAAGTAAGAGCTCAACAACAATATACAGGGGCCTTCAAACTCTTGCCCCACCACCCCTCTGGCCTCAGGCACCACTACCCCACTTAGTCCCTGCTGTGCCCTGGGCCAGGTGGGGGTGCCGCGAGGCCTCCACACTCTCAGTTCCTTGACCAGAACATCCTTTCCGTAGAGAATAAGTCCCCTTTCTCTACTATTTGGTCCCCCAATCACAAAATATAATATAAAGGCAGGATAAGTACCAATTTCTTTCACTTCCCACTTTTTAAAATTAAATTTGGGGTTCTTATTGTCCTCCAAAGGGGATGGGTTAATTGTTAAGCACTGTGAACCCACAGGGCTGACCTAGTCAGTGCATTTCGATCCATCCTGGTTATTACCTACACTGACGCCCCCTGAACTGCTTGGAGGAGCAGCGTTGTGCTTTCCTTGCTGCCTGGTTCCAGGCTTTCAAGATGCTCCCAGCTCACCTTCGACATCTCCTGTATCAGACCTACAACCAGCCATTTCTCCACACCCTCTGGGCACAGGAGATGATCATTTCTAGTGGCTGTTTTCTTGTTTTAGACCTTTTCAGTGGAGAGAAACAGCACAGAGCCTGTACATGTGCACAGAACATGCACACATCCCTACATGTATGTGAATGTATGGTGTCTTGTGTGTTTACACTCCAACTTCTAATTCAACTACCGTTTTTACCTCCTTCTACTTTACAGCTGTATCTTTTTTCCTCACACAGAACCCTGCTTCTCCAGTCACATCAGTCCCTTGCACAACACGAGGGTAAAGGGCATGAATGGCCTAAGGAGCCAAAGCCCCATGTATACCTTAGGCTGGCCCTCCGAATACACAGCTTCCAACTGTGAGCTGACCCTTGAGAAACACGGGTGTGAGCTGTGCAGGTCACTGAGCTGAGAAGGTCAACTGACAGAAATCTGTGTGCAAGTAGGCCCGCAGAGTCCAAGCCTGGGGCATTCAAGGGTCAAACGTACTTATTTGCTTTCTTTCACATCTCTCTCATACACACACACACACCAGCTTCAGAATAACAAGATCAATATTCTCATCACCTTGATGACTGCTGAAAAATAGCGAAATATTCTGCCTCTGTTCTCCCCCATTCTTGGCTCAGTTTTTTAAACAGCTGCGTTGTATCCGCGTTGTCAGGGTCCAGGGCCACTACACACAACATGGACTACCCTCCTCGCTGTTATTTGGATTTAATTCTACAAGTAAACACGTATTTAATGTTCACCATGAGTTCTCATGTCAGTGTCTCTCTGATTATTTGGTTGTTTAAAGTTCATCTTCTAGCACATTTCTCAGGAAGGGCTCAAAAGTTCCCAACTTCCTACAAGTTGGCAAGTTTGTCTGTGGCCTTTATACCTGGAAGTCAGTTTGGCTGGATATGAAAATCTTTGAGTGTACCAAGTATTTACTTTTTCCCTCTGGCCCTGAATATTGCTATTGAAAAGTCTGAGGATATTCTGATTCTCTTTTCCTTGTAAGTGACTTCTCCTTTTTTTATCCCTTGCATGCCCAAAGGACTTTTCTATCTTTAAAATCCAGTAATCCAGTAGTTTTACCGAACTATGTCTCAGTGTTGGTCATTTGGGTCAGTTTTTTCAGTTACTATGTATCCTTTTGATATGCTGTTTAACTCTTTACTGCAGGATGTACTCTTTTTAAAGAACACACAGAACTCCAAAAACAAAAATTGTTTTCCAATACCCAAGGACTGGTACTTCAGCATTTACAGAAACTGCCCTTCTTCCTTCCTATGTTTCCCATATCCCAACAAGGATTTGCCAGGAATACAAGGTCCTTCATGAGAAGTGGCATCCCGAAGTGTTTATACATGTGACTATGTGACAATACCCCTTGTTATCTGAAAACAACCCTGCTTTAAGTTCAAAGTGTACACACCAGGGCAAGGGGTAACAAATCTATGACATTTATTTCTAAAAACACTAAAATAGTGTATGTTTTTACTGGCTGTGCATATTCAGCCTTTTCTGGCCAATCTGATAAGTAAAAAGCAGTATTTCACAATTCTTTGACATTTCTCTGAAGGGTGAATTTAAAGGTCTGTTTACATGATGCCAGCCACTTGGAAGTGCTCTTCAGTAAAGGTCACCTTCCTATCCATTTTCCAATTTCTTCTCGGAAATTTTAAGAATACTATTGACTTTTTGGTTTCTTGAGACATACAGAAGCTTATTTTTTTAATTGCGAAACCATCTGTCCATATTCTTTTATTGCTTCTACATTATCAGTCTTGGTTAAGGAGGTTTCCCTTGGTGGTACACAAAATCTCCTATTTTCTCAAAGGATTTTTGTTGTGATGAAATTTAGGTTAATCATGGAAATTAGTTTTTGTATTATGATGCAAGTTTTGCTTTCCTCCAGATGGATCATCAGTTATTTCTAATGGCATTCATTGATTAGTCCATCTTTTCTGAGTTTAAAATGTACTATCTTTTATGCTGGGACATGTTTCTAAATCATCCTTTGCCATGGCTGTGGCTATCGAGTTTTACCTAAACACTGTGTTGTTTTCATTAGTTAGCTTTATAATATGTTCTAATATCTTACTGATGAAAGTTTCCCATTGTGATTATTTAAAAATTGTTTCTTCGCCCTGGTTGGTGTAGCTCAGTGGATTGAGCACAGGCTGTAAACCAAAGGGTTGCTGGTTCGATTCCCAGTCAGGGCACATGCCTGGGCTGCAAGCCAGGTCCCCAGTAGGGGGTGCTCAAGAGGCAACCACACATTGATGTTTCTCTCCCTCTTTCTCCCTCCCTTCCTCTCTCTAAAAAAAATAAATAAATAAAATCTTTAAAAAAATTGTTTTTTTCCTAGCTCTTCTTGTGAATGTATTCTTCTGTGATAATATTATCCAATTAAAACACATATATGCTGTCCCCTCCCAAAATCTCTGTTGGATCCTAACTGAAACGGCAATAGGTCTGTGTGTTAATTTGGGAAGAACTGACATTTTCTGTGATGGTGAGTCTTCTCATTCAATAGCATGGTCTTATTTACGTTTTGCACTAACATTCTGTAGTCTGACCTAGAACACCCTTCCCAGGAATGTTCCACTGACAAGCGAGACCACCAGAAAGTCACCCTCCACAGGAACACAGAAATGGAGATGAAAGTGCTGACCCAGCGACAGGGGGATGGTGAAATACACTGTGGACAACACACACTGCAGAACAGTATGCAGACATTAAAAGAATGAATTGGATTTTCCACCAGCTGATCAGGATTGATTTCAAAAAGGTACTGCTGAATGACAAAAAAGATACAGGAAAAGCACCTACAGATGGTCATAATTTTGTGAAACAATGACCCCCCTTGGTCCCCATATACGTCAACCAGTGCATACGAGCACAGAATGCAGCCTGGAGTGCTGTCATGATTCACAGGGAGGGGCCGGGGGAGGGCCAGTCCAAACGGGGCAGGGAGGACAGGAAAATAAGACAAAAACAAAGTCTGTGCTGAAGAGCGTATCAAAACCATAAACTCAGTATGTGTGATGTTACACTTATCGAAGTAGAAGTATATGTGCATATACATACAAAAACAGCCCAGCTTTTATTTTTAAGGCTGCACAACACTGACTCTTAGCTCATACTTCAATTCATTTATAGATAAACCAAAATAGAAGCGGAAAATGACCTCTGGTTTCAAGCTCAT
Source organism: Anoura caudifer (assembly GCA_004027475.1). NCBI lineage: Eukaryota > Metazoa > Chordata > Mammalia > Chiroptera > Phyllostomidae > Anoura > Anoura caudifer. Next base: position 201,486 of record PVKU01000629.1, read on the forward strand.
GAGGCCTAGAATAGTGACACATCTTACCTCGCCCCTACGGTTGTTCTGGGGATGAACACTTCTCTCTCCTAACCCCCATCAACACCAAGAAAAACACCTTAATGCCCTGTTTGTAAGGTACTGCACAACAATCTCTCTGGGGCGGGGACACACGCTAAACTAGTGTTCTTATCTTCTACCACCAGTTAAGTTTCCAGAGCTCCTAGAGCACCAAATCTTCTTCACAAGTAAGTGAGGCTGGAATGCAAGTCACCTTTCAGGCAAACTAGTAATCAACCCTCAGGGCAGAAAATGAGTCACAAACAGGTTTTAAGCAACAACCAAGAGATAATGGATTCTTCTTGATCAAGAGAAATACAAGAAAGGTTCCACTAAATATCTACAATGCTCATGGCCAAAGTAAGATTACTTCTTCCCCGAATTCAAAAATTGTAAAACATCATCCATTAAAGTAAGACATGCCTGAGAGATTATTTAATCAACATTATTTAGTGCATGACAGGCAAACGAATGTGGCAGTGGTAGAAAGACAGGCGGTAACAGAGGAAGGGAATTTATGTGACCTAAGTGACGTAACAGGCACAAGAGCCCGGAGCACAGTATGTGACCCACACAGCAGGACCAAATACGTACTGATCCTCTTCTTCCTGAAAGCGCTCTGGCACGGTTTCTTTAAACATCAATTGTCTTGGTGCACTTACCTTATAGATACCGAATTTTTAAAAAATGTAACTCTAGCAACACACGAGATGGTTGTAAACGCATGCCCCAAGTTTCGGCCACACACAAACCGCAGCAGCTAATCCTGCGGTTATTGTGAAAACACACACACGAAAACACACACACACACACACACACACACACACACACACACAAACAAAAACCCCTCCTGTGACGATGGCTTACCTTCCTTCCATATTCAGGATACACACCAGTTCGTCCTCGAAAAATATCTCTGGGCCCTCAAGAGTCTCGATGTCACTGAAACCATTACAAGGGACCTATGAAGAAGACATACAAACAGGCCTCAATAACAAGTAATAATGTTGCTATCACTCTCATACACAAATCTGGGTTGCCAAGAGAGACGGTTATTTTCATGGAAGCGGTAGCAGCTATCCCATACTCCCTCACACAGCCTACCACGGGTGGAAAAAACCACACACGGTAATGATAATTCGTTCAGTTCTTGTTGGTTGTAAATGAATTTTATTTTCATAGATTGAAATTTCTGAAACTGGAAACTCAAGAAGTCTAACGTGAAGAAAACTAGCTGTGCAACAAAAACTAGAAATACAAAATTGGCCCCGGCTAGTGTGGCTCAGTGGATTGTGTGAAGGCCTGCAAACCAAAGGGTCACTGGTTCAATTCCTAGTCAGGGCACATGCCTGGGTTGTAGGCCAGGTCCCCAGTAGGGGGCGCACGAGACACAACCACACACTGATGTTTCTTTCCCTCTCTTTCTCCCTTCCCCTTCTCTAAAAGATAAGTAAATAAAATTTAAAAAAAAACAACACCACCAAAATTGAATTCAAGTAACTATTTCATGTGATCTATGCTGCACTCAATTAGGAGGAAGGAAGCAGAGAAAGTGTAGTGCTTTTTGGGTTTTTCAACCCACTGGGCATGTTTTCCCCTCTGTCAACTGAGCTGGTAGTACAACGAGCTTTAAGATCCCATCAGTTGAAAATGTGATTACTTCTCCCACTTTTCTGTTTGAAGGGAGACAGGAAATTTCATGTTGACCCGCATGTACTCAGAGAGCATAGGAACACAAGGGTATTGAGTCAAAGTGATCACCTACCCACATATCAATCTTAAGTATACGCCCTTTATGTTCAAAGCCCTCCACATATTTCTAATAAAAAGTAGCACAGGGAAAGAGGGAGCTAAGGAAAAAACACAATTCATGATGATTAGACAGAGGCACAGGCTGTTAAAAATGCACACAAAACCAGCTGAACTAGAAGCAGGGGCTGCAAACTAGTAGCTCATGGCCAAGTGCATCAAACACATCTAGCACCCAAATGTATCTGTGTGCAAATACATTTAAATAGGCATCTAAAACCTGTGATTATGAATGCTTTTAGCCATGGCATGGCTTGTCCAAAGTGAAACATAAACTTTACCTATTCTTATATCCAGAGTCACTTATTTATAGAAATGAATTACACTAGGGAATATCTAGTTTTATTCTCCATAGGAGAGTAAGTTCAAATTTGTCCAAAGTTCAAAATTTGAACTTTCCCTTTCAAAACCTGAAGTGCCTTGAAAACATTTAAAGTTTATTAACTCCATTAAGTAATAGTAATTAAAGTTAGAAAATAGGAACGAATCTGCAGGAAACCAGGATTGTAAAGTAAATCAGAATGGCTGTATTTCTAGCTGCACCCCCACCCGGCCCTACCAGAAATAAATTTAAAATATTAGTATGGACTATTTTCCAAAGTTGCAAAAAGTTTTCAGGACCTGATACAGAAACTTCTGGGAACACTTTGTGGAAGGAAAAACAAAAACAAAAAGCCCATGCATTTCAGCAATATTTAAAAAAGACCTTTTCTGAGATAATGAATGCAAAACAATTTACTCGAGGGGGTAACAATTCTGATTCACAGATACCTCTTAATCCTGTTAACTTAACAGATAACTCAGTTCACTACTGGTTGGAACCTGCAAAGCCAGAGTGAAGAACTGTATCAATTTCACCAACCCTTTTGGAAAAACAAGGAGGCGAAATGTGCAGTGTTCAATCTTTGATGATTCCCCCAAGTCACGTGGAGGTTACACAAAATATGGTCCATCCACTTGTGGAGAAACACCGCTGATCTGGATCCCCTCTACACTGTGCGGCTGGCCCCCCCGTCCCCGTCCACCCTCATTCTCTTGCTGGCTTCAGAAAAGTAAAGCTGGCAGGGACAAATGGCTTCATGTTGTTGGAGAGCAGGAAAAGGACACAATGACTCTTGCAGCCATCTAAATGAGTAAGGGACTGTGGTGAGAGTGAAAAGGGAGATAGCAAAAAAACTGGATGAGCTAATGCCTACAGGACCACTCACACACACGTGCACACACACAGAGACACACACACACCACTGCCAGGCAAACATGTAGAGCTACATGGCCAGATCCTTACGTGCTCGGAAAAGAACCTCTTTGAGAAGGAGGCTACAATCTTCCGGGCTTCCACCCCAGCTTTTTGCCGAACTTTATACTCCTCCAGCCAGTTGACGTAGTCGGTGGGGCTGTAGTGGGTCATAAGGGAAGGCCACCTACGAGGAAAAAAACACCCCCTCCGCTTAACAGAGACTCAAAGACAGGCAGGCAGACACGAATCAAAGGCAGCCTTGGAAAACAGGGAGAGCAGTATGGTTTGGTGGTCAGAAGGGCCCTGCTGATGGACCTAGTTCAATTCCCCCACCTGGCACGCATGCACTCGCTCACGGTGTGACCTTGGCACAGCGCACCGACGGGAAGGAACGCTGTGTCTCCACTCCCCACCGATGAAATGGGAACAATTGTAGCAACAATAATGATAGTGATGGCAATGACAGTGAACATTTATGGGGCGCCTCCTAAGAGCTGGGCCCTGTGTAAACGCTCCTGACACATCACCTCATTTAATAACCACAAAGGTAGGTTTAATTATCACCAAAGTGGATGAATGAGGCTCGAAAAAGAGAAGTCTACTCCAAGGTCATACAGCGAGGATGCCGAGGCCAGAATTTATCCCAGGTCCCAAACCGAGATCCGTGCTCTCAGCCAACAACCAGGGGAGGCTGCTCCCGCTTCCCCTAAGGGCTGTTGGGATCCCTTCATCCCCCGATCCATGTAAACATTTTAGCACAGAGTCGGGCACAAAAGAACGCTCAGAACGGACTAGCTGTGATACTACCGCCGTCATCCGTGAGTGAGGGCCCAGCTGCTGGGCGCTCCTCAATGCGCAATTTGGGCACCGGAGGGTCCGCGAGGTGTGGACCGAGGGGCCAGCGGCCTGGAGGCCTTTGTCTGTCGGTCCACGGGAAGGGGTCTGGGGGTGGCATCGGGGCTGCGATTCACGCGCGCGTCCGGAGGGGCCGGCGGCGGCTCAGACTAGCCAGGCCCGGGCCGGGGGTGCGCAAAACGGGGCACGAGCGGCGGGGTAGCGGACTCACCTCACCCGGAACTGCTCCTTCCACACCTTCCCGCTACTCTGGCACAGCTCCCGCAGCCTCCGACAGGTGCTGGCGACCTGGAGGATGTCCGTGGCCGTCAGCGGGCCGCTGCACAGGATGTACTCCAGCAGCTCGCCGGGCAGGCTGACCAAGCAGCCGAGGCTGGCCTCGTCGGGCATGGCCTCGTCCGCCAGAGCTTGCACCACCTCCATCGGGCTGTCGACCGCTGCCTCCGCCATCTTGTCAGAATACCTGCGGCCGCTGCGCGCGCGCTCTGGGGAAATCCCTTCTCGCCCCGCCCACCTGACTCATGGGGTGGGCGCAAGGGTCGCCCCGCCCACGCCCGCGGGCGCAGCCCCATGCGCTGGGGCTACTGCGGAGAGCGCCCCTCCACGCAGGCCTAGGGAAAAAAACAAGTTTTGGAAAACAACTGGGATGTGGGCCTTGGAGCCGTGAACCGGCAAGAAGATACGTGCCTGGCGCTTCCTGTGGCATGAACTCACTGAACCTTCCCAGTAACCCTATGAACTCATATTCTCCCCCAAGTTACAAATGGGGAAACTGAGGATTCAGGGAGATAAATAGACTTGCTCAGAGTCCCCTGTCCTACCTAGATGTTAATCCAGACCTGATTGACTTTTCCTTAACCGTTCTGTAAACCAGTTGCTGGAATCGTAACAAACTTAATATTCTTGCGTGGGTTCTGTGCCAAGCATTTTACTTACGGTCTTCAAGGACCCCTCTTTTGAGCCCTCTATGGTAGGTACCTTATTTATACTGCTCTACAGATAACGAAAACAAAGCTAAGGGTGGGTGTCACTGGTTCAAAGTCACCAAGACAAAAAGTGGTAGAGCCTGGATTTGAAAACTTCTCTTTTCGATGCCTGCATCTTTTAAAAAAAAAACAAAAACAAAAAAAAAAAACAGCTCAGATTAGATGAGTGCTAGGCCCAACACTGTGTGCCCTGGAGATACGGAGGTGAGTAAGCTGGTGTCCTTGCCTCTCAGGAGTTCATAGAACAAGCTGTTTCAGTACACGGAGTGCTCGGTAAATTCCCCCCACCTGGAAGTGGAAAATCAGAATGCCCTGAGACAGTTGAACTAGTAAAGTTACTCTCAACGGATGGTGTTAAGCCATCCATGGCTCTCTAGTGCCCTTAGAAATAAATCTGAAATCCCCAACATTGTTGCGAAGGGACAGACCCCTATCTACCACTCCATGCCTGTCTGAAGCCGTTCCCTCCCTCAGTAACCACATGCCAGCCAGGCTGCTCTCTTTCCTCCCACCTGTGTTCTACTCCTACTCCTGGCAGGAGGTTTATGCCACCACTCTCTCCTTCCAGCTGCTCCTCTTCCTCCAGGCCTCCCTTCCTGCATCCCAGCCCCAGAATCAGACATGGTCCCTTCCCAGCATTTTGCAGTCTTGGAATCGTTTACTGAATTTATAATGGTTTAACTTGTGTCTTTCCCACTAGAGCAGAAGCGACCTTGGAATCAGGACTGTCTGGATGTCCTATTACTTGGCACAGGCCCTGCACACAGCAGATTCTCAATACTTGTCTATTGCAATTATCTAACCAGTTGTTTGGCTAGAGTGAGTTACTTAGCCATTCTGAGGCCCAGTTTCCCATCTGTTAAATGGGGATAATAATAATGCTGGCCTCCTGGGACTGTTGAGAGAATCCAGTGAGTCCATTTATGTAAAACACACTACAGTGCCTGGCATAGAGAAAGTGTTTGATAAATGGGTGTTATGGGGGAATGGGGAGAAGCTGCTTAATGGACACAGGTTTTATCTCCGAGCGATGGAGAGGTATCGGAAGTAGGCAGAGGTGGTGGTTGCACAACAGAGGGAACATACTAAATGCCACAGAATCGTCCATACAACCTTTAAAAGGTTGCATTTTCTTCTATGTGAATTTCATCTCAATACATTTGTTTAAAGATGTGTTACTGTTTGCATTGGTTGGCTGGGGCCGCCATAACCAAGTGCCACAGGCTGAGTGGCTGAACAGCAAGCTATTTGTTCGTGGTGCTGGAGGCCAGAAATCTGAAATCAAGGTGTCACCCACTGGGGCTGGGCTTTTGTTCTGGGGCCTCTCTCCTTGGCTTGTAGATGGCTGTCTTCCTGGTGTCTGCACATGGTGTGTGTGTCCTAACTCCTGTTCTTATAAGGACACCAGACCTTTTGGATGAGGACCCACCCTCACAATCTCATCCGACTTCAAGATGACTTTCATCTGACCCTGTCTCCAAATATAGTCACAGAGGGTTGGGGCTTTGGCACAGGAGTTGGGGACCAGTGCTAGTGTGGCAGCCACGACCACAGTCATTAGAACAGAAAGCTTAAAGGAGGCCCTGGATTCTGGTAGATCTGGGACTGAGTCTGGATGGACCTTCATTGTTGTTTACCTGGTTGCTTCTTCTCAAAAGGCTGACTCACCTTGACCCACGTGGCCCTGCCCTGTCCCTAGGGCTGCTCCTGCTCCATCTCCTTTGCAGGCTCACCCAGAAGATCGGTGTTGGGGGACCAAGGGGCAGAGCAACAGGCCCCCCTCCTTTACTTTCCCACCCCTGTCTATGCTTTGGATGACAATCTAAAGCCAGTTCAAGTGTTCACATTCCTCTCTTCAGTTCAGCCTGCTCCTCTGAGACCTAGACTTGCTTAGTCAACAGGTCATCTGATGTTCCCTTAGGGCCCCTGGGATTGAGCTCACCCAGGACGGAACTCATACCCCCAGCACCCCACTTACCTTGTTCCTCTCAATGGCTTCCGCCTAGGACCAGAACTTGTTGCTATCCTTGGCACCTCACCATGCAAATGCCCACCACAGGTTAACATCTTGGGGCCTTGGTTTTCTCACCTATGAAAACGAGGATAACAATAGCTCTTCCTATTAGATGAAACAGTATCTGTATTATCATGAATGCATTGTGCTCAACTACTGCACATTCTCTGCTGACTTCTGTCAGGTCCCGCAGGGCCTGAAGAGAGAGTTGGGAGTTTACCTTACATGTGCTGGGAAACACTGTCCACATCCAAATCCCCAACAGAAGTTAGGCTCTCTGTGCATCAGTATTTGGAACAGAGAGGCAATTTTCTTTTCTAAAAGATCACTCCTAATGTTCTTCAGATCTGTCTCCTTCTCTCTGTTACCTCAGCCCCAGCCCCAGCCCACATCTGTGCTGTGGCTCCTCACTGTCCTCCTGGCTTCCACCCTGGCCTGGAGAGTGTGAAAATCAGCTCCCACGGCCCTCGGGCCTTGATGGACAGTTTCCAGCCTGTTACGTGGAAGGCAGCCCCCTCAGCTGCACAGATGGTTGGTAAGCCGTTCTCATGAGTGACCACTGCTGTCCAATCAGCGACACCCTGGCCCTCCTGTTTTCCTGTCTTCTGATCAAAGATGACCAAAATGTTGTTGGTGGGCGGGGCGGGGGGGGGGACAACAAAATTTCCTGCCAATTTAGAAACTCCTTGCCACAACTCTACGAAAAAGGAACAGTTTGATTACTGGGCAAGCATTAAACCTCACTGTGATGTACATTGCAGGTACCCTACTAATGAGATGACAAAGACAGAAAAACCGCGCCCTTTTCTATATTCAGCCTCGCATTGCATTATATACAGGTGGTCAAGATTAACAGTAACTTGTCCTCACGTAAGAGGACCTAACTACACCTTTGTAATACATTCCTTTCCAGTTCACCCTAAGCTTATCTGGTAGTTGGGGTACCAGTGGTGCTACCTAATTGCTTTTGTCTCCAGGGATAATAAAACTTGTCATTTTTATGACAAGCAGGTTTGAAACAGGGTGCTCAGGCTGCCCTCCCACATCCAGGGAGATGGAGACACGACCTGCCCCACCATTTCATTTCAAGGCGATGGTTCTCAGACCCTTAAGGAAAACATTCCGGAGCCATCGTAGTGGCAAGAGGCTTATTTTTTCTTTCTTTTATTTTTTTAAAGATTTCGAACTGTAGTATATCTGTACGTGGATATATTCCTCAGCCATAAGAAGGAAGGGGGTTCTGACCCACACTGCAGGGTGGGAGGACCTGGAAAACACGATGCTGAGTGATATCAGCCGGACGTGAAAGGACAGATACTGCGTGAGGCCGTGCAGACGAAATGTCTAGATTAGGAAAATTCAAAGAAACAGGCCATCATTCCAGGTTTCGGAGGTTGGGGGCAGGAGAGGAATGGAGAGTTCTTGCTTCCTGGGGACAGAGTTTCTGCTTAGGAGGTTGAGAAGGTTCTGGGAAGAGAGCGTGGAGACGGTTGCACAACCTTGTGAATGTCCTCAATGCCGTCAGCTGCATTCTTTACAATAGTTTAAGTGGTACATTGTCTGTTATGTCTATTTGACCATCATTTAAAATCATAGAACACACAAAGCAGTTTTACACACCTCTCAGACACAGGACACACACACACACACACACACACTCTCTCTCTCTCTCTCTCTCTCTCTCTCACACACACACATACTTGCTCCAGGAAATGCTCTAACAAAGGAAGAAAGGATGGTTGTCTCTCCCCTTTGGCCACAGGGAACATTCTGTTTTAACATCTCTCTCCCACAGCACCCTCTTGCTAAATAGGCAACTGTATTCTGCTGAGAGCTGGTCCCCGCTTTCCTAGGACCTGCTAAAATCATCTAGCACAAGCCCAAATCCTAGACTAATCCCCTCTTGGCCTCATGTGACCTGGCCTCCCCACTGTCTCTGGGCCCCCTCCTCCTGCAGCAGGAGGCTGAGAACTCATTTCTGTGGACTATCGGTGTATCTCTGCTTATCTCTGGCTGGAGGACATGAACATTCCTCTCCCATGAGATCTCCACCAACTGGCCTGAGAGACCATTTCAGCTCCTTTCCACATCTTCAGTGGCTTGCCTTCTTTTTCAAAAAAATATCGTATACACTACTTTCTCTTCTGGTCCATCTCCCCAGATTCCTCCCCTCACCCGAGGGGCTGGTTAATACACATGTATCCTCCTGGAGGGCTGCCTTCCCAGCCACTTTAGGTCCCAGCTCCAGCCCTTGTCTGCAGAAATATGTCTTCTGACCACAGGCTTCCTTCTGTCTCAGGCAGACCGGGGACCCCCTCTCCCTTTCATGCAGGACACATTCCCGAGCTGCCCTCCTTCATGCATTGGGTGGCTATGGCATCCACCCACCAGCACAGGCAGGTCTAGGCTTGGTGGGTCCTGCTTGGAGGCTCTAGTTTAGAAAAGAAAGTCCCAGGGGTGAGTTCCTAAGTCAACAGGAGAGCATTTGTGTAGGATGAGAACAGAGGGTGCCTGGGGTGGGGTCTTGCCAAGCAAGGGGCCTGAAGTGAGGCTTCATAAGCTCTATGGTAAAGGGGTCTCTTTCTGCAAAATGGCAGCCACCAGCCCTGACCAGTATGGCTTAGCTGGTTGGGCATCGAACCCACAGAGCAAAAGGTTGCTGGTCCAGTTTCCAGTCAGAGCACATGCCTAGGTTGGGGGTTTAGTAACTGGTTGGTATGTGTACGAGAGGCAACCAATCGATGTTTCTCTCCCTCCCTTCCCCTCTCTCTTCAAATAACAAATAAAAATATTTTTTAAAAACTTTAAAATTCTAACCTCCATGAAAGCAGGGCCCCTGTCTAATCTCGCTCAGGTATGTGTGGCATTTACTGAATGTCCCGGGTGTGACAGGACCCAACCGGTGGACACATTCTTCAGACCAGCTCAGCAGCCCCCACCCCTCTTACACTCGCTGGGCACCTCCCTCCAGTCTCCCAGAAGTCCCCTCCCCCGACCCCCTCTCTGCCCCTTCCTGCTGCCCCACTGTGTTTTTGCCACCACCCAACAACTAGCTGATGGTTTCTCTCCCTCCAGTAGAAAGGGAAGCCATCCTGGTCGATCCTCAGGGCCCACAAAAGGGCCTGGCAATAGTGGGTCCTCATTGTGTTTCTACTGAATGTGTGAGTTACTCCTCTAAGTGAAATTCAACGGAGCTGAATATGCTTTGCTTGTGCGGTGGATAAGAATCCTCGAGGGCCAGGGGGTGGACTCAGATAAGCCCCCAAACATGTTCACATTCTGATCCCTAAAACCTGAGACCATCCCAGGGTGGGCAAAAGTAGGTTTACAGTTATGCGTACATAAAACAAAATTTATTCCCATATTATTCTTTATTAATGGTTGTGTTATTTATTTGTATTACAACGGCAAACCTACTTTTGCCCACCCCTATGTTACTAGGATGTGGGGTTACTTCCCCTCTCACACCACTGAGCACCAGCTGGGGGTCCTGCAGTTCAACTCAATTCTGATGCCCTCTACCTGATACCGTGACCTCGAGACAGACTCCACAGGTTTGGGTTCAGTCCTACAAGACTGCCCCCCCCCCCACCTTCAGAAGCCAATTGCAGGTCCAGGTTGCCACCTGTGCTTCTGATGGACCAGCTACAGATGGGAGGTTCCCACGACACCTTCCTTATGTCCGATTAATTTGCTAGAGAGTCTCACAGAACTCAGAGAAATATCTCACTTACTAGGTTGCAGGTTTACAGTAAGAGGACAGCTCTCAGGAAGAGCTGGGTGGAAGAGATGAGCAGGGCGGGGTCTGGGGAGAGGGCGAGAAGCTTCCATGCCCTCTTCAGGGGCAACACTCTCCCAGCCCCTTCCACACATTCCCCAACCCGACAGCTCCCCAAGCCCTCTTCTTCTGGGTTCTTACGGAGGACTCATAACAAAGGCACAATTGGTGAAATCACAGATCGCTGCTGATTTGACCTCCAGCTCCTCTGCCTTCCCTGAGCTCAGGGGGTGGGACTGAAACTTTCAACCCTCTAATCACCTGGTTGGTTCCCCTGGGGCAACTAGCCCCCTTCTCAGGGGCTTTCCATTAGTCACTCATTAACATAAACTCAGGTGTGTTTGAATGGAGTTTGTTAGGAATAACAAGACACCTTTATTGCTCTTATCACTGAGGGAATTCCAAGGGTTTTAGGAGCTCTTTACCAGGATGGGGATGAACACTGAATAGATACTTCTTATCGAAAGTCACCATATCACAGGGCTCTCATATGGCAAAAGCAACGCAAATGTAATTAAGCCAGAAATTTTGAGACGGGAAGATTATCCTGGACGATGTCATCACCAGAGTCCTTCTAAGCAGGGTGACGGGTCAGGGTCAGAGAGAGGAGATGTGACAATAAAAACAGATATTGGAGTGATTCTGGGCCATAGGCCAGGATGTGTGAACAGCTTCTAGAAGCTGGAAAACATACAGAAATGGATTCTTCCCTAGGATACAGCCATAAGGAACGAATATAGATTTTAGTTTGCTGTTGTTGCTTGAACTAATTAACTTGGTGGCTTAAGACAACACCCATGTATTGTCTCACTGCTGTGGATGTCAGAAGTCTCAGACGGGGCTTACACGGCTGAAATAAACATGTCAGTGGAGCCACGCTCCTGTTGTTTTCCAGCTCTTGGGGCTGCCTGCGTTCCTTGGCCCACAGTGATATGACTCCAGCCTGTGCAGCAATCCTGCCGTGAGCCAGAGAGATTTTGTGATAGTTGCTGAGTGTCATTGAGGCAATAGGTGACGACTCCATAGAGGCAGATGACACACACAGACGCGAACGACTATTGCAGAGCAAGACCTCCAGGCTGCCCCGTGACTGGTACGGACAGAAAGTGCAGTCGGAGCACGGGGCCCTGAATGAAAAGACAGTGTTTGCATCAAACCCTCAGCCCTAGACTGGGGTTCGGCCGAGTGGGGGGAGGAGGGTGGGCTTTCCGGGTAGGGCAAGTGGCAGAAGCAAAGGCCAGGCAGACAGAGCGTAAAAGCTGAGTTTAGAACTATTAAGGTAAATCTGCAGAAGGGAAGGCTTGCGGGGAGCAGGGAAGAAAGCAGGGGCAGAGAAGGCTGCTTGTGGCCAGAGGAGGCACTGAATCTTGGCGGGTCCCTAGTGGCACCGAATGCCTTTGAGCAAACCCACGGCTGGGTGAAAGATGCGTCTGGAAGGGCAATGTGAGGACACTGTGTGCTTTTTGAGGAAGATGATGCATGGCATCTTAGAGGAAAAAGAAGCAGGTGTCCCTGTCCCCACAGACTTTTCCAGCAGCTTATCTGCCATGAACTGCACTTCCATGAGGGACTCTTTTTAAAGCCTTCACAACAAAACCAACTCAACTGCTCAGTGCACAAGGTTTAATGAATGCCACACACACAACACCCTGAGTTTACGGCACGTCTCAAGGCTTTCTTGCATTGAGTCCTTCGCCCAGTCACATTCCTGCAAGACCAGGAACAGGAACGGAGTGGACCGCAGAACTCACCCCCCTCCCCCCTTAAAGATCTCAAAGTTCTTAGACACAAGTAAGTTAGGGAGGAACTGAGTCAGCCTTTGGCTGTCAACTTCCACCCTCAACTCTGAGTTCTGGCTGAGAAAACAGGGATGCAGAGAGTCAGGGGACCAGCCACTCCTGCCCCTCCCTGCCCCCAAATCACTTTCCTAATCACCCCAGCTTTAATCTTCTGCTATTTAATTAATAATCTCACTTTCCTCCAGAGGCCCTTGCTAAAGTGAATTCCTTTTGGTGATTGGGTTGAGCTCTATCTATATTGATCCACCTGACTGTAAATACTTTCCCTGCTTCTGTTCTTTTGGTGATTTTGCCAAGGGTACAAAAAAAAAAAAGTATATTTTTACTATTTAACTTACTATGAAGCCCAACACATTCTTTTATTTTTTTAAATTTATTCATTTGAGAGAGAAAAACATCAGTTTGTTGTTCCACTTGTTTACACACTTATTGGTTGAGTCTTGTTTGTGCCCTGACTGGGGATCAAACACACAAGCTTTGGTGTATTGGGGTGACACTCTAACCAGCTGAGCCACCCAGCCTGGGCCACCTGAAGCCCTTTGACTCAAAAACCGTTTGTTTCTCTCCCACCCCACTTGTTTTCCATTCTCTTCTGTTTTGGATATATGGTTGAGAAGGTTCTGTTTTGGTGTAAACTTGGATTTTTCTCCTGGTAGCAACAGAAGCTACCCTTGTCTGGATGCATAGAAATGTTCAATTATCCCCAGCCATCTCTGACACTGGGACTATGAAAAATCCAGTGTGTGCACGAGTTACTCAGGGGAAAGGGTAAAAAATGTAAGCAGGTGGCAGACCTTATTCCCAGCAAATGCTAATGGACAGGTGCAGGGAGAGGCCGGCAATCAGCTTGTAAAACAGGTGGCTGCCACGAAGGCAGGTGGGCTGAGGGGGGCTGAGAAACCCAGTGCCTCAGCATCAGATGGCAGATGACATCAAGATGGGGCAGTTTGGGCTTCGAGAAGGGAAGAGGGCTGAGAGAATTGGAAGGAACCCTAATGTGGATCTCAAGTTTATTTACTCATGTGTATGAAACCAAGGGTCCTTAAGGCTTCAATTAAATTTAGCCCTAAATCCCAGCTCTAGCAATTCTCTCTTTCTTCCTCTCCCTGTCCTTCAGAGGCCTAGCCTTTCCCCTGGAAAATCAGCAGCCCCTGAGGCAGCAGAAGATGGGAGCCAGACTTGACTGACTATCACAAGGTCTCACTGAAGATAACATCTGGACCTAAGCTATGTTTCAGCCCCAGTGCCTTAAGGTGGAACAGCGCCCCCGGCTACTTTCCGATGAAACCAGACAGAGGGACGCCAGAACAGACCTTAGAACTGTCCTCAAGACTTTAAGGAATGACTGGCCCTCACCTTCCCTCTGGCCAGCCAGCTGCCAGCACCACCCCGACTCTCTGGACCCGCAGTGTCCTGAGATTTTGCCCCATAGAACCCGTCACCTACACGCCATCGGGAGTTTGGGGTTCTGAACATTAGCTCCCCGTTCTCCTCGATGGCACTGTTTATGATAAAATAGCCCATCCTTCCCCATTGCCGTTCTCAGCGTGGAGGGCCTGGCTCTCCAGCCCCGACAGACACACCAGGTCTGCTCTGCAACATGAGGCTATTCCATTCCATTCCATTCCCATTGGGTTGCATATGGTCGCCCGTTGAGTCCTATCTCGACGCAGGGAATTTGGAACCATCACAGCTTATTTTACAGGAAAGAAATGAAGGCACACAGAGGTTGGGTAACTTATACGGAGCCACCCAAGTAGAAAGCGGAGGAGCGGGGCTTTGCCCTGTGGCCCTCTGGGTCTCTCAGCAGCTGTGCTGGCTGGGGGTGAGGAATGCAGACTCTAGAGCTGAACAGTCGAGGTTCCAGCTCCACCCGACACTCACCACCTATGCTGACCTTGCTCAAGCTGGCCCATACCCGTCTGCCTCAGTTTCCCAGGCTTTAAACCAGGGAGAGCACTGGTCCCAGGTCCGAGTGTTCTGGGGAGGAGTAGTAGTTAATGACTGTTAGCCACTATTTTCAGGAACACACCTCCGAAGGGCAGTGTGGCGCCAGGCCCCGATTCTTGCTCTGCCTCTGATCAGCAGCTCACCCTGAAGGTCACCTTCAGAATTCCCCGCAGGGCTGTCAGAAGTTCTGGCTGAGACTACATCACAGCTCATGTTTTCCCTCTAACTAGTTGGGCTGCTTTCCCCGCCCCCACTCCCTGCCTTTCTTTCCCCTACCCAAGACCATTCCCCAGTCAGCCTCCTGGGACCCCTGACTCAGGGTGGGCTTCCTGGGGGCCCCTGGCCTGGGCGAGTGGGGGAGGGCATGGGAAATTCCAACCAAACCCAACAAAAGACAGAGGTCGGCCAAGCAGAGTCCACTTTTTAATATTTTAACCATGATGCAAACAGGCATAAGTAGACTTTTGTTGACTTCCATCAAATTAGAAGGCGAGAACTATACAGAGGAAGAGCATGCGGCGAACACAGCCTGGGCAACCGCGCAGAGCGTGGGGCGGGTGTCAGTCCTTTTTGGAAGGTGCTGGAGCACACGGGACACTTGGCAGAGAGTAGCAGCATTGAGAGCTCAGAGGTAGGGGGGCAGTCCAAATTTCTGACCGCGCGTGCGTGCGCGTGTGTGTATGTGGTCAGATGAGACGTCCCTCTGTCCACCGGCCCAGTTCCCCAGCCCCAGAATGGAAACCTATGGCACAGCATCGAGAGCAATCAACTGCGTGTGCACACTCCCAGCCTTCCAGAAAATCACTGCTGAGCCCAGAGTGGGTCTCACAATCACGACAACAGAGCAGCAAGGAGCACAGGGTGGGGGCAGGAGGCAGGACACAGAGGGCATTAGGCCTCTGTGGGCCTGAGTCTGAACAGATGCCCAGGGCATAGCCTGTTACTGAAACAGAATGGTCATCTTTCCGTCTTGGGAGGGAGTGTGTATACCTTTTCATGCCCCTCAAAACCCTTCACGTCCCGGTGTGGTGGTGGCTGACGGAGACAAAGCCACCAAAGCTGAGGAAGGCTCAGCTTGCCCCCGGGGACACTGTAATGTCCAAGGACACATTTGGTTGTCATGTTTGGGGGACTGTGACTGGCAGCTCAACATCCTCCAGTGCCCAGGATAGCTCCCCACCCCACAAAGAATTCTCCAGCCTCAAATGTCAACATTGCTGAGGCTGATGGACCCCAGAGTCTCCTGGAGCCCAGGAGCCAAGCCTGGGCACTTTGACGTCCTGGAGTCTTTTTCTAGAAGGCTGTGGTAAACAGCATCTTCAGGTGGATTTTTCCCTGCCTGCCTGGGCCACCTCCTGAAGAGTGGGCTCTGTCCTGGACCAGAAAGACATGTCCTACTCATTCCGAACTGCTCGTTCTAGGACAAAATAAACTCATAAACATACTAAGGCATTTTTATTCCTGACCACCTTCCTTGTCCATGGCTTTGACAAGAAGAGACTCCCAAAAGATTTCCTTTCCCAGGTCCTCACAGGTGAGACACATCAGAGTTTGGGAAGAAGAGGCTTTTCCTCTTGGACCCCTTTGCCACCAGGCAGGGACTGGAGAGGCCGGGCAGGTGTCAGCCCCCAAAAGGCCAAATTCAGGTTCATGGGAGCCATCTGTGTTGGGTCTTTGGGAGGCAGTCCCCTCCCTCAGATGGCCAGACCTCTGTGTCCTCCACCCAGCTCCTGAGCTTTTATTCCTGAGCCGAACAGGGCATGTGGACGCAGGAGACATTACGAGGGTTGGGAGAAGGCAGGAGGTATGCATGGGCATTTCATACAGGAGGCTCAGACCAGCATTTCTTCCTTCTTGTCAGCTGCAGGCAGTCTCAGATTAACTTGCACATTCAGACAGAAGGCTTTGTGGACAAGGTGGGCTCAGTGACATGTTGGAGAGAGAGGCAAGGCAGATGGAAATACACAAACAAACACGGCCAGCTAAACACAGAATCTTAAGTCCACAGTTTTCCTAGTGGCAGGAATTGAAAGGCCACACTGGGGGCCGGTGCTGGAGGGGAGAAGAGCCAGACATCCGGCTTGCCCACTCTGGCAGGGGCTATGTGCCCCAGAAAACCTCGCTTGTTTTGGACTTAGGGTAAACCTGGCCTCTTTTTGGAGCCCCAAGCAGGTGGCTTCTGGGAGCAGGTCTGGCAAGAAAAATCCTGCGTTCTAAGGCCAAGGTCTTTGGGCCTGGGGTCACTTTTCATTCTGCACTCAAGCCTGCCGACCCTTGGAAGGACTGACCCCGTGGACTCCGGTGGAGTCTGGTTATCACTAGGGCGTCACAAAATCATCTTTCTCTTGAGCCTGTTTTTTATCTCCCAAGCCCCCTTTCTCAACCAAAAGTCAAGAATCTTGACTTTCTTGTTTGTTTCCATCTTCGCAGCAGATAGGTCTCCAGGTCCTGTTGTTGAAACTCCTGGAATCTCTGTTATCGCTTTATCTGTCTCTTCCCTCATTCCAGCCTTGCTCTTGCAATCACCTGCCACAGGTCAACAGCCCAGCTGTCTGTGCCCTATGCTGTTGCCAGAACATTCTTTCCTAAGCATAACTCCAATCATCTTTTTTCCCCTTTTGAAAACATTCTCAAGGACTCCTTAAAGACAAAAATCCCTTAATGTGCCACTAACCCCTCCCTGCTCTCTGGCCCCCGAGCACCTTCCCAGTGCTCCCTCACCATCCTGACCCTCCTCAGCCTTCCAAAGCGGGGCACTTTGGACACCATTCCCATTTCATCCTACATGCCCCCCATCCTTGTCTTTCCTCTCCCTCTTCCTACTTCCAGGTAACCTGTCCCCCCAAACCTGCTGGTGGAATCCCACCCATCTCTGGAGCCCCAGACATTTTCATCAATTCTGACAGTTGTGTCTCTGCACACCAGATTCTGACCGTCTCTAAGCTGGGGGCTGTGCTTGCTCTGCACGCTGCACTGTGCCTTCTGCATTCTGGAGAAGCAGGATGTGTTACAGGTTAAGTGAAGAAATAAAATGTGATTGCTTACAAGGGGCCTGGTGCTGTGCAGACAGCTTAGGGGTAGTATCTCATTTAACCCACTTTGTTATGCAGGCATATAGGCAGACCCAGAAGGGTTAACAATTCACCAGCCCGCAGCCGTCTGCAGAAACAGGGGCTCATCTGGAGACAGAGGCAGTGGAGACAAAATGTACAAGTAAGTATGGCCAGCTAAAAGAGAATGCACAAACTCCATTTCAGCCTTTGGACTCCACTCAGCTTTCAAAATTCCGTATTGGTGGGCCTGAAGCATCGCCCCAACACACACAAAAGAGAAAATTACCTGGCTGCCTCACTGCATGGAAACCAAGGGGAAATGCTTCTCCTTTCAGGGAGTTTGACTACTGCTTCTTTCCTCACACAAGGTGCAGGAACCAGCTTTCCAGTCCTGGTGACAGAGGAGCATGACTGTTCAGGGGACGACCCCTTCCTCCTGGCCAGCTCACTTCTGTTAAACGGAACTGGAGCTACTGAAGGCCAGTTCAAGGGGGAGAGGGAATAGGAGGTCTGGAACCTGAGTAACCCCCAAATGCCCAGTCAATCCTAATTTTGCTCACCTATCCTTAAACTGAATTTTGCAACTCCTCTGGTTACCGGGACTGAACTATAGGCCACCACAAGAGGGCAGCATTTACACACCCTGGATTCGAGCTAACCCCACCCCAGGGCTCCACTCTCCATGGCTTCAAAGGCTCATTTCAGCCTGGCGTTTGGTGTCAGGGATTCTGACAGAGAGAGAAGTAGATCAGTCTAGTTTCCCATCTCTGGGCCAGGAGTTACGAAGCAGCTGTGCTGTGGCTGAATGGTGTTTACTTAAGGGAAAAATCCTTCTTGGGAGGAAAGATGAATCCTGGTTAAGCAATCACGTCTTTGGCCTCCCTGATAAAACGACGTGATGTTTCCATCTGTCAGCCTGCTTCTAGGAGGACAGGGATATGGGAGCAAGGAGCCTGGCAGAGAGCACTCACAAATATTTGTGCAGTGGTGGGAAAGCATCCGTGCAGAGAGCTCAACCGGGAGAGGGAAGCACTGGCCGGTTCCTCCCTGATGGGCCCTGGGGCGCTGGTGACCTCCAGGGGTTGGAAAGAAAGGCCCCAGAAGGAAAGCTACTAGGAGACAGAGCTGAGGTTGCAGGACTGACAGGGTTCACAATGGGCTTCCCCTCGGGTTGGAAGGGGTCGGGGAGCATGCCAAGTGAGTGGTCTCTGTGCCCACAGAAGCTTGAGCAGAAAGAAGGCAGGGAGGCCGCAGCTCTGTCCCAGGGGGTGGGAGCGGCCAGGGAGGGTGGAAACAGGTGAGATATCGTCTGCCCTTTGACTTCAAGAGTCTTGGAGGAGTCCTCCCCAACACCTCGTTGGCCACCCCCATTCTAAGGCCTCTCCAAAGCAGGCCAGGGCACTCTCTTTGGTAAGCCCCCTCACGGAGTGTCAGGAAAGGCAGGCCCCTGGTGCAATCTAGAAAGCAAATGCTGTCTTCCTGCGAGACAAAAATCCAGCAGAAGGGTGGGACTGGCTGAATGCTTCTCCCCCTGGGGGCCCAGAGCAGAGCTGAGGAGCTGGTCCCTTGGGGGGGGGGGGGACTGGAATTTCTTGGCTCTCTCTGGGCCTGCCTGCCATTGATTTTTAGCATTTCAGTGTAAAAAGGGACCCTCCTGTGCCATTTGCTCTCAGTGGGTAAACTCAGCAGCTTGCCTGCCAGGGAGAAATTGTACCAGCCCCGATTCCTGCTAATGACTTTGCTGCCCATGTTTTCTCTGCATGGAGGACAATTTATTTGTTAAAATTATTTCAGCAGGCTAAAAATGTGGTGGGTCACTTGTAGAAGGCCAGGCTCCTCCCACCCTCAGCTGCGGTCCTGTAGGAGGAGCCACACAGCTCTGCGTCATGGCGCCCCTTCCCTACTCGATCCACTCGACCTGCCTTTCCTTATGTTCCCCCCAGGCTGAAACAGCAAATCCCACTGGGAGGAATAAAAACAAAATGATGACATTCTTCCCCGATACTGTTTCCAGTCTTCACAACATTTAGGTTCGATCCATTCACATGTTAAAACGAGGGGAAACTGAGTGACTTGTCCTAAGTCACTGGCAGGCAAAGATGAGAAGACCCGTCTTTCCATCATGTTCCCTTGGACGACATGGCTTCTGGCCTCGTGGCTGGGACTGCTCCGGGAGGGCCGGGCTGCCTGATCCAGCAGACGGGGTAATTTCCCAGCGAGGGCTCCTCTGACTGGTGCCAGAATCCGAATGCACCTAGTCTTCCGGTTACCCCTTTCCTTGGACACTTCCCCCTTGGTCATCAGATGCCTTTCTCTGCACCCTGACCCTTTATAACCAGGACCACTAGGGAGCTTCCCGTGTTCCAGGGACACAGGCACTGACGTGGGGGCCACCCACGCAGGCCAGGCCACGGTTCTTGGCATCGAGGGTCCACAGGCAGCATGCTGGCGCAGGCAAGAGGATGGACTGCGTGACCCAGGCCGACCACCTGCACCCACATGCCTCCCCTTCTGTTACCACCAGAACGTCGCGCCGCACAAACGGGTGAGGTGGGGCTTCAGCGGCTGGGAGACTGGCTCCGAGAGCTTTCTGTGTGGTTCCTGCTACCTCTCCAGGGGCGCCCCAGAAAACAAGCCCTGCCTCCAGGGATGCCCCTGTTCAGTGCCTTCATGCACCGCTGATTTGTCCTTGTCAGGAAGAGGGGGCAGGGGGCAGTTTCGTAAGAGCCACTGCGGATTATAAAGGCATTGCACTGCAGCAGGAAAACTCAAGGAGAAAACCCAAGAAGGCCAAGGAAACACTGAGAGGCGAGAAACCAGAGGAGGAAAACCAGGACACGGCGACAGGACGAGAGGCAGAGCAGGGGGCCACGTGGGGTCCCGTAGGGAGGGTTCAGCAGCGTCCACGCTTACAAAACCTGCCGCCACCCCCGCTGGAGCGCACGGGGCGGCCCCCCTGCCGACAGTCTGGGCAAGAGGATCCAGTTAGGAGCTAAAAACCCTGTGGGAGAAGAAGTGAAGATGGAGTTAGTGCCACAGGAACAAGGCTGCTGTTTCCTTAGACACCAGAGAGAGCCGCCCTCAACTCTGGGCGCTCCCCAAACTCGGTCCACACGTCCATTTCCTCTGTGCCCCAGTGATGTGGAAGGCACCGGCACCCAGCGGGGCTAACAGCAGATGAATGAACAAATGTGTGAATGCTTGCTCCTCAACACAAGCGGCCGGGAAGAGGGACATTCATGGGGGCTCTGTGGCAGCCAAAGGAGCTGTGATATCAGTGGCAATAGCGTGAGCCTCTGGGACACAAATGTATGTTTCTGAGACTGCTGTGTCGTACGGGGAAAACAATGAGGATACTTGAGAGCAGTGTATACCCTCTACCCAAGTTCAAGGGCACAGGGTGGGGGTTGCATGGCATTCTGGGGCAGGGAACGGGGCAGAGGGTCAGGTGAGGTTATACTTGAGGTTGAGGTGTTACGGCACTGTGGTCAGGTTTCAATAGTGAGACTCGATCCCAATCTTGTGGTGCCCCAGACTCTTTCCAGAAATTTCCAGGGGAAGAGTGACGTTGTCAAAACAATGCCAACTTGAATTTGTATCAATGAGAGCGTTCCCAGCAATTTTGGGGGTGGTGAGAGAGGTGGTGTGAACCCTAAGAATACAACTTTGTAGAGATTGCTGATCCCTCATTCCACCAGGGGGCGCTTCAGGCAGAAGCAGGCATTCAAAGCTGGGGTTCCCACACAGGAGGGCACCCTAGAATCTCCCAGGGCACTCTTTAAAACACAAATTGCTGCACTCCCACCCCAGAGTTTTAGGTTCTGCAGGTCAGGGGTGGCCTAGGGTTTGCATTTCTGCTACATGGCCCAGTGCGGCTGTCTTGGGGGCCCCTCTGCAGGAAAGCCCTGCCAAGGCTGTTGGGACTCAGAAGAGAGGCCTCCGCCCACCCCTGGCCCTCAGGGCAGGACTGGCTTACTCATCGGTGTCCTTTTTGCTCTCCTCAATGAAGGCAATGGATTCAGATCTAAGGCGGTTGGTCACTTCATATGTGCGCAGGGTGACCCCGAAAATATCCTCATGGTAGCGGTTGTCATCCTAGGGGACAGAAACAGCCAGGAAACAGCCCTCAAATGCCAGCCAAGGGCCCAGAGATAGGTGACAAGTGGACACACAAGATGAAGTATGTCTAAGGAAAATGGTCCCCAAAGAAACAGTGTGACCCAGACCCACTTCTGGTCCCATCGAAGAACGAGGTGGCTGCTTTGTCTGTTAGGAGGACAGAGGAGGTGAGCAGGTCAGACGGGAACCTCCCCACCCTCCCCCTTCCTCTCCCCTCCTCGCCCCTGCAGGTCCAGGTCTGGGCGCAGCAGGGTGTAGTGTGAGACGGCACAGCCTGTGGGACTGGCAGAGACGGGGAAAGAAGAAGTGCTGCGGAGTGTTCAGGGGACACCTCCCCAGCTGCCAAAGTGGGGACTTCTTGGGCACAGTGATGCGCAGACTTCAGCTCAGAAGGGTTTTGAAGGAAGTTGTTTGTAGAAGGGGCTTGTGTTTAAGTGGGGGTGGTCTCTCAACCCCATTCTGTGGAGTTCTCAGGAATCTATGAAAGTCGCTTCCAAGGCTGGTACCAGACACTGGGTGGTGGGGACCTCCATGACTCCCCTTGGCTCGCTGACATTTCTGCCAGAAAGTCCTCTATGTATTTATTTTGTTACCCTTCTGGGGGTTTAGCATCAGATTTACAGCAAGGGCTCCTTCTGCAAAACTGGTGGATCGCTACCTGTTGAGGAAGCCAGGGTGGTTTGGGATCACCCCCGGAGCTCTGTGGAGACCTGGACTCATTCTATGTGGGGCAGTGGGTCACACAGGACTTTGCTGGCTGGGCTGCTCTTAGCCATCACTCTGTGCAAAGGATAAGGTAGCCCTCCTTCTGGGATGGACACAGCTCCAGGCCAAGGCTCACAGCTTAGGGGCCAAGCAAGGGATGGCTTTCCACTCGCACCTGCCTCCCTGGGGTAGGCCTTTCCATGCAGGGACCAACCTGCCCCACTGCATGTTCAGGGCTGCCGCTTGTTGCTGGGGTGGGAAAAGCTGGGTTAGGATGGCTTCTGTCCAGCTACCCAGTGACCGACCTGCCCGCTGCTTTCTCCTACCACAGCCCCCGGTTGTATGCAATACACTCACCCGCATGCCCGCCATCCCTCCTTTTCTCTCCATTATGGGCTGGGACCACCTGAACCTCTACCCTAGCCACACATGGAGGGTAGGAGCGGGGATGTCTCCAGGGCACCCCTAAACATCGAGGCAGGTGGGGGAGGAATCGGAGGCAGGACACCGGATGCAGAGAAAGGGACCCGAGAAGCCAGCCGGTCACTCACCCGCAGCCGGCTGATGAACACACCAGCGTCCTCCACCGAGAGTTTCCCCTGCTGGGTCATGATGCGCTGGATGGCTTTGAGGACGTCGGCAGCCATGGTGACGTCCCCACAGACGTAAATGTGGCCCCCTTGCTCCTGCAGGGCTCGGTACACAGGCTCTGCCAGCTTCTCCTGCAGGATGTCCTGCACGTACTTCTGCAGGGGGCAAAGGACCAGTGACAAGGAGCCGGCTGTGTGACAGCCCCCTACCCATGAAGCTTGCACGCAGGCAGTACTGTAGGCAAGGTGATCCCTGGGAGCTAGGAGGGATGACGCTGGGGAGGAGGAAGAGCTGGCCTGAGGTCATGTGAAGGAGCTGCTCCCCATTTGGACCTCAGCTCTACTGAGGACCCAGAGCCATCTCTTGGAGAGGCATCAGAGAGCGGGGCATTGTCTACCTGCTCCTCGCTCTGACAACCAGTGGCAACCCACCATATGTGAAGGGCAATATTTGCTACTGTCAGGAGCAGGGTTCTCACGGCAGGTGTGCCAGGCTGGAGGGTCAGAGCAGCCCCCAGCCGACAGCCAGAGATGGGGCTGGGCACGCGGCTGTCAGCCCGCACCTGTGCAAAGCCAGCTGCTGCAGCTGGAGTGAGAAGCAGGCTCTGAGAATGGGAGGTGGCACAAGGCTGTTTGCTACCAGCTCCAGGGAATTTGTCTAGTTCAGTCTGGACGTCTTAGCCCAGGAAGCTCCCCTCTGGGCGAGGCTGACATTCTAGCAGGTACTTCCTGGCTTGGCTGTCCTGGTTGTTTAGGTGTTGATGTCCTGCTATGCCTGGTGTCAAATGGCCACTGCCCAGGTTCCCTGAGTCGCCCCCTCACCCCAGCTGTCCTGGCCCACTTCCTGGGGTTCCTCCCCACCCCAGACCTCCCCAAGATCTAGTAGGAGCATGCTGCAGTTCTGTGGCCATGCCCATTCGGACTGGTAGGGCTTCTTAGGGGCTGTTAAATATATTTTTAATTCACATTAAAATTGGGTATTGTGTATCTTAAAATACACAACATAAAATTTACCATTTAGCCATTTTAAAGTGTGAGATCCAGTGGCATTAATGAACACATTCACAGTGTGGTACGGCCATCGCCACTGTGTAGTGTCAAACCTCTTCATCACCCCAGCAGAGCCCTGGTACTGGTGACAGGCCACGCCCCCATCCCCCGCGCCACAGGCCCTGGCCACCAGCACTCTGCATTCTGCCTCTGCAGACTTGGCTGTTCTGCACATTTCCCAGGAGTGGCAGCATATGCGTGAGCTGTGCAATGTTTCCAACTGTCATTTGTAGGCCCTGTGCTCCCTGAAGTGCAGAGCAGCGTCACGGAGAAGGACTCCAGAAGGGCAGGGGGTCCTGGGAGCATGCACGAGTGTGCCTGTGTGTGAGTGGGGCTGGGGGACTGCGCGGGAGCCGTGGTTACCTTTGGTTTGTCCGGCTCCCGGGAGTAGGCCGTGTACAGCTCTCTGAAGACTCCCAAGCTCCGGGCCTGCAGGGTCTCCTCCTTGTAGATGTGGTCTATCTGAGACTGCCGGCACCCGAAGACCAGGACCATGGGGCAGGGACTCATTCCTGGGGACCAGAAGATGTCCGGTCATCACCGGCTCTGCTGATTTGGGGGTGGCAGGTGGTGCCATGGGTGGGATTCCTGGGATCCTCAGCAGCCCCCGTGAGGACAGAGGTTCAAGAACACTGGGGCAGGCCAGCCTGTGGCCTCCCACACACCACACACGCACGTGCACACACACGCAGAAGTAGGTACACTACTCAGACTTCGGCAAACGTCCCTCCTCTGGACCTCGATCTTCCCTCCTGCCCACTGTGAGGAGTGCTACGAACCCCAGCTCTGACAATGAGCAACTGCCTTAACTCTCTGCCTCCATTTCCCCGTGTACACAATGGAGATAATAACAGCAACCACTTAGGGGATTATTGTCAGAAATAAATGTCAAACACTGGGACTGTGCCTGGTGCCTAGCGAATACTGTACCAATGGTAGCCAGTCCACCTGAGTGGACAGTTCATAGGGGTAGGATTTTTCTGGTGGTGTTGAAGTTGTTTCTGGCTTGTTCATTGGTACGCCCCCAGTGCCTACAAAAGCGCTTGGCATTTATGAGGTGCTCGATAAATCCCCATCTAATGCCACCCCATGGCTTTCTCTCCCTCTCTCCTTCCAAAGCTGGTCTGTGTGTGCTCAGATCGCACGCCACAAAACCCACCCTTGAATGAGAGCCTCTGAGAGAATACCATAAACACACATCCATTTGAGAAGGCTTCATGCTCACCCCTTCCTGAGTTGTTTGAATTTTAAGGAGGAGTCCTATCTTAACAGTAAAAAAAAAAAAAAAAAAAAAAAAAAAAAAAAAGTGGAATTCCAGGCCCTCACACAGCCAGGAAGGTTTGTTGGGACAGGTCTCCTGACTCATGTCGCAGGTCAGGCCAGAGCTGTGCCCACCCCCCCCCCCCCCCCCCCGACCCCAGGCAGCGATGCCACTGAGAGATATGCCATCACATGTCTCCAGGCCACTGAGGCACATGTGGGCCTCGCCGGGCCCAGGTAGTGGAAACCACGTAGCTACTGGCCCAGGACCTACCTTTGTGTTGGATATCAAATTGCCGCTGCTGCCAGAAGCTTCGGAAAGGGGCAATGCCGGTGCCCGGGCCAACCAGGATGCAGGGCACTTGGGGGTTTCGGGGCAGGTGGAAGCTGGGTGCTCTGCACAGGGAAGAGAGAGTGGCAAGCCTTGCCGAGCCCACTGTGGTCAAGAGCAGCTGGGTCTCAGGTAGACCAGGCAGCTGTCTTGGGTGGAAATATGGCAGGGCCTGCAATTCTCCAGCCTGGGTCAGGTGCCCCTAAGCAGGGTGGGAGGCCCTATGGGTTTGGGGACTTCCCAGAAGAGGAGGGCCTTAGCGTCTAGCTGTCCCTCCACTCTCCAATTATCCCCACTGCTGAGCTGAGCCACAAAGGGCAGTTGGGTGCATCCGGCTCAGGGTTTCCGCACCTTGGCAGGGCTCACGCTCGGGGCTGCGCACTCCTCTGCTGTGGGGATTGTCCTGTGCATTGTAGGCTGCTGAGCACACCCCTGGCCTCCACCCACTAGATTCCAGGACACCGCCCCCCCCCCCCCCCCCCCCCCCCCCCCCCCCCCCCCCCCCCCCCCCCCCCCCCCCCCCCCCCCCCCCCCCCCCCCCCCCCCCCCCCGCCTGCAGCACTGACAACCCAAAACATCCCCAGACACAGCCAAATGTTGCCAAGGTCGGGGAGGGGGGCAGCCGTTACCCCCATGGAGAACCACTGACTTAATTGCCACGAGGCCTCCCGTCACCGGGAGTCTCCCGCTCCAGGGTACAAAGCAATCCCTTGGGGGCTTTGAAAGTGGTGCAGATTTTCTGGGCAATGCGCTAAGTCTGGGCTAGGAGTCTGTGCTTCTGAAGCCCCCCTGAAGGTATACGGACCACCCCATGAACATTCCAACAGCTGAGAGAAGTGGCTGGCCAAGGTCATGGTTCAAGCAGAGATGTTATGGATTGACAAAGCAGATATTTACAATGGGCCTATGCTCAGGCATATCCTTTATTTATTTATTTATTTATTTATTTATTTATATTTTTCAAAGTAATAGGGGTGTTTTGGTTGGTTGATTGTGATAAAACACAGTATGAAATCTACCCCCTTAACACATTTTAAAGTACACAGTGCAGTATTGTGGATCACAGGCAGGAATTTCCTTTAAAACTGAGTTTTGGGAGGAAAGGCTCTGATGGTTGGGTTTGGGGGAAGCTGTTTGGATCTTCCCCGTTTCTAAGAAAGTGGGGACAAATGGGGTATTCTACAGAATTTGGGTAGAAGCTCCCCTGGTCTACAAATTCCATAAAGGCTGAACCTGCATTTGCCTGATTCTCCACTGTAGCCTCCGCATCCAGCAGAGTACATGTGCTTAATACGTGTCTGCTGCATAGACTTGACCTTGACTAGGGGACTTCCTTAGCTTCTTCTAGCTTCTGTCTCATGATCCCATTTCCTTAACAGCTTGGAGGGATGCAGAATGTTGAGCCCGTCCGATTCAGCCCTCTCTCTGGAACCCTTTGGGCTGGCTCACCCGCCTCAACCCAGGACATCGGTATGCAGGTTTGGAATGGCTGCTCACTTCATTTTCCACTCACCCTCTCACGAAGCAGGGGACCACTTCGTCAGACTGTATTCTGTTCAGCCAGGAG
This sequence comes from Anoura caudifer, assembly GCA_004027475.1. NCBI lineage: Eukaryota > Metazoa > Chordata > Mammalia > Chiroptera > Phyllostomidae > Anoura > Anoura caudifer. The sequence continues at coordinate 228,628 of PVKU01000629.1, forward strand.
GAGCACACACCGTGGTGAATTGGTCCTTCTCCATCTGGCAGAATAACCAAGGTGGTCCAGCTCACCCACTGTCCCCAAGCTCCCCCATCATTGGTTTCCTCCCTCCCTCCAGTCCAGAAGGCTCTCAGCCCCAGTGCCAAGTTGCTGCCTCGGAGTTCCTTGTCTGGACCCCTTCCTCTAAACAGGCAGAGGAAAGGTAGAGCTGGGGGTCAGCTCGTGAAGTGCCCAGGCTCCTGCTGGGGAGGGGTGAGTTGGATTCAAATCCTGTCCACTGACAGGACCTTGGTCAGTGTGCCCTCTGTGGGCTGCTGGGATCCCGGTCTCAGAGTGCTCTCGGGCACCATTCATTTTAATTGCTTTATCAAGGAGGAAAAGTATGGGAGACACATGGCGGGCTGTCTGACTGACCCACGACCAGCAGGACACCCTGCAGCAGGGAGCGCCCACTCCAAGGCGATGGGTTGTGGTGCTAGTTCCGGCTGCTGCCTTGCGGGTGTGAGGGAGTAATGCCCATCCCCCCTGCTTCCTGATTCTCAGAGTTGGCTCTGCCGAAGGGGACAGTTTGCCTGCTCTGCTTCTTCCCAATGTTTCCTGGCCATGGGTGTGGGTCTCCAGCCAGGAACCCGGGACTAGGCAGACCTGCAGGGATCCTGGGGGAAAGTGCGACCTGGAGCCTCTCCCAGCAGCTCCGCCCACCTCGGGTGTGGTAGGAGACGATGGCCACGGTGAGGTGCACCTCCTCAGGGTACATGTCTGGGGAGGAGCTTATGGAGTAGTAGCGAGGCTGCAGGAGGGACAGCTGGGTCAGGAGCAGGGTGGCGGGCATCTGGATGGACTGGAACTCCTCCAGCACCTCCACGATGGTGGGGTTCTTGCCCCATTTCCATTCCTCGTACTCCTGTAAACCCTGTGCCAAGGGGAGGGGCAGAGGAAAACTTGCACTCAGCGCCTGGTACACATTTCCACCAACAGCGTGAGTGGGTTCGGGGAAGAAGGTGAAAATAGCCACAGGTACCGCTTACACAGTAAAGGTTCCATGTCGGCTTTTAACACTCACTAGGACTTTATGCAGTAAATGTGCTGGTTACGCCTATTTCAGAGATGAGGAAACCGAGGGAGAGAGCGGTCCCAGGGCTACGAGGTGGTGGTTCTGGGTTTTGAATCTATGTCAGGGGGGTGGCAAACTTCAGCCTGCAAATCAAATCCGGCTCATCCCTTGCTTTGTATGTTTACATGGTTTGGGGGAAACATTAAAAGAAGAGTACTATTTTATGACTCAAAGATATGATAAAAATGCAAATTTCAGTGTCCACAAATAAGGCTGGACTGGAAGCCAGCCACACACACTCACTTGTGTGACTTGTGTGGTGTCTGCGTGTCATGCTACAGTGGCAGGGTTGAGGGATGGCGTCAGAGACCGACAGGACCATGAGCCTAAAGTACTTACTACCTAGCCCCCTGCAGGCCCTCGCCCTAGGCAGCCTGGGCCTGGAATCTGGGCTCCTGACCACTACACTCCCCTGCAGTATGTGAAGGTCAAGAGAGGCACACCGTGCAGGGAGTCACGACTTGCAGGTACAGAATGCAGACGTGCAGTTTGTGGGTTTGCAAGGGTAGAGGTGCCTCTCAGAGGGCACGCTCAGATGGTAAATGAAAGCACTGAAGGAGCAGGTTAGGGTGTGGGGGACCGTATTTTGGGGGTGACCTGACGGAAAAGCCCAGCTGTTACTAGGGAACAGAGGGACTCCCTGGGGCTCTGGAGTTATTTCTCCCGCATCTCAGAAGCTGCCCTGGGCAGTCCCTTAGTGCTGCTAGAAGGCTTGGATTTTGAGGAGGGGTAAAGCCCACTGTATAACACTGTCTTTTCCCACATCTCGGAAGACCACCCTTGCTTTACTGATAGGGTATGGCACTGGGAGAGGGTGCCTCCCACACCTGCAGCCTCACTGGCCTTCAACTGCAGGGGCACCACTGGCCAAGAGCCCCAGCAGCTGCTCTCTGATACCGACCTCCACCTGAAACCAATGTGGCCACCTGTGCTGGTCTTTCCCTAGACGGCTGTGCAACCCTGGTCACGTCATTCAACCATCCTCCCTCTCCTTCATTTGGGGTTATACTTGCCTGCCTCCCTTTCCTTTTTCCCCTCACACAGGCGTTTCCCCTAATAAAAATCCTTGCTCATTTAACCTTGGAGTTTATGCTCTTTGTAAGGAACAGACGAACCCATACAGTTACATCAAACCCTACTTCCAATAGCCCAGTGCAAAGCTCTGGTTCCTCTTCATGTTAAAGAAACGTGTGCAGTTTAAAAAGTTAAATAGCTCTGCAAAACTTCTGATGAAAATAATGCCCTTCTGTTCCACCTCTCCAGTGTTTCCAGTTGCCCAGAAGTAACCACTGATGACTCCTCAAATGTTTCTCCTGCTGTCTATGTCTGTATTTCTAAAAAATATGCACTCCTTGAATTAGCCTCTGCCTTGCAGACTGCCATTCAATCCCCTCGCCTGGACAGCAGAAAAAGCTAACCCATCCTTTGCTGGTGGCTTGCATACCGAGGAGGAGCCCCCACTGGGAGAGACCTGGGAGGTCTTCCTGAGTGGGGTTCTTACTGAGCAAGGCTTTGCAGCAGTTTGGAGCTGACAAGTCCTCAGTTTGCAAGCAAGGGTTGTAGCAGCTGTGTTTGCTGGCTTCACCTTTGCATCAGAGGCCTCCTTTATCTCGAAGTCCTACCTATAGCTCCTCTGCCTTGGAAATATCTTATTTTGAAAACAGGGCATGGTGAGGTTCTCTTTCTTTTCCACCCAAGCACTGGCTAAGATGGAAGTAATGGAAGCTCCAGCGCTCCAAAGGAAGGAGGAATGGCAATTTCTACTGTGCTCAAGGAACTCTGAGGTTCAACGAGGTCACTCGAGTTCCAGCAGGGCTCAGGACCAGGCAAAATGGTTGGGAAGAACCCCAATGCACTAGCCACTATGGCAACTTTCTGCAAATCAGAAAATGGCAGCACTTGTTCAAGACTGCCATCTTCTGGAAAACTGTTGCACGACTCTACAACCCTCCAAGGACTAGGAGGTGAAAGGTACCCGCTGGGGCTGTAGGGACCCACCTTGCTGAGGACCAGCAGACGCTGCTTCTCTTTCTCGCTGGTGGCCAGGGAGGCAAACTGCTGCAGTTGCAGTGGCGTGGGCGGCGTGGTGATGTCCAAGTAGTACTTGAAGGCCTGGAAGATGGTGCAGGGCGGGAGGCGGTGCTCATCCGTCCAGTTACTGATGACGCCTGCGGAGGCATCATGGCAGTTAGGAGGGCAGGTGGGGAACGGAGGGCTGAACTCTGAGGGCCTGGGCCCACGTCAGGGTGGGGCTGGGTGAGCCCACCAACCCCTCGCCTCCCCACCTTCCACATCCAACTTCTGCACCCCCTGCATGCAAGGAGCACAAGCAAACCCCACTGAGCACACTAGTCCAAAAATTAAAAAATAAACACATATTAAAATAGCATAAGGCTGTCCCCTGGCATTCTCTGCAGTGAGCCACCAACTGAGCATGAGTTAGGAGTCTATTTCGGCTCTGTCTGTCCTCTCGCACTATTAGCCTCTCACTCCTCTGGGTGGGATTCCAGAGTTTAAAATTATAAACGTGCTTAACGCTTACCTCGCACTTTCTATACGGCAGACACTATTCTCAGCACTTTGTACTATTAGCTCATATAATCCTTCTCATCTTCCCAAACTCACAACCATCCTAGATGGTAGGTGCTATTATTATCCCCTTTGTCCAACTGAGATAAATGGAAGCACAGAGAGGTTAAGGAATTTGCCCAAGGTCACACAGCACATAAGTGTGAAGTCAGGCCATCTGTCTTCTAGCTACCACACTGCACTGCCTCTGTTGTACTTTTCATTCAGTGTAACTTCTAAACACAAGCTTCTCCTTAAGCAGGGACTACACTCAAGATAAAAAAATGCACAGTTGTAACACACACAGGGTAGGAACTGGCTGGCTTGGCTTTATTAGGAGAAGATGTGTCTCTCCAAAGTGGTGCCTTCCTTGGATTTTCAGCAGGGCTTTGACCACTTACCCGCCCCACCTTTACACCCTGGCTCCGCTGTAAAGGTGATGCGTTCCTGCATCACAGGCTGCCATGCAAGGTCACTGCCGTTCCTCATACCTGAGCCCTGAGCTCACCTGCACCTACTGAGATGAAGCACTGAGACCATGCGCCTGTGCCAGTTCTTCAGTGGAATGTCAAGAATGGTCACTGAAATGGGTTGGAACTTGGTCTAAAGAGGTCTGAGCTGTGGGTCGGGCCTAGTGGGCCATTGAGTTTCATATAGCGCCTTGGGATCGAAGAGGATCAAAGAGGACTCGGACTTCAGCTGCTATCTACTCTGTGGGCAGTGGGGTGGCAGGGATGCAAAAGGCAAGAGGAGTGGGCCCTGCTCAAATCAGTGTCCCCCAGCGATGCGCCATTGATATCCTGGCATCACAGACAATCGCTCAGCCAGCTGGGCCAAGGTTGCTCAGCCAGGAGAAATGGGGAGGCTTCTGTCTCATAAGCTGGAGGTGACAGAGACCCACTCTCCTACCTGGATTGGTGACTGGGACTAAGAAGGGGCTTTCTCCTCCCTGGACACCCACCACTGCTGGAACTCTCTGGGGAAGGGGAGGGCCCTCGGGGGTGGCCAGGTGGGGTGCCCGGTGTGGCCGTAGTTACCCAGAGCCGTGTTCCGCTCCTCCAGCAGTTCCACTTTCACCAGCTGGTTGACAGGGGGTGCATCCTCCAGCCGCTCGATCAGGGCATTCACGAGGTCCTCGTGGTTGCCAGGGAAGACGCCCAGGTGGTCCCCAGGCTGGTACTGCAGCTCCTGATTCCCGTTGGTGTGGAGACGCACGAAGATGGTTGACCGGCTGGAAGGATCGGGGAACAATCAGATAAGGGCCACTGGCCACTGTCCCCTTTCTTTGCTCCTTTATCCGTCCTCGCCTGTGACTGCAGTTTCCCTCCTTCCAGGCTCCTTGGGGCTCATGCCAACAGGACGCCTGTCCCCATCATTTCCACACCACGGCTTCAGCAAGGTCACCCATGAGCTCCTCCTGGAACATCCAGCAGCCAGTTCCCAGTGCTCCTGGTCATGGGTGCAGCTCGGGACTTGGTGGCTTGTTCCCTTACTCTCATGATGCCAGCACCCCAGGCTCTCCCCATCGTCTCTGGCTGCCCTGGCTCTATCTCCTTTGCTGCCTCCTTCTCCTCTCCCCAAATCTGGACATTGGAGCCCTCCAGGGTTCGGTTCTAACATGTCTGTTTTTCTGTCTTCCTGCCCCTGCCTTTCTTTCTCCACAGCAGTTACAGTCAGCTGACCTACAGCAGAGTTTCCTTCGTTATCTGGTTTGTGGGTCGTGCTCTGGCCTGCCCCCTGGCCCCTATGACAAGGCAAACTCTAGAGGATGGGGCGTTTGCCTGCCTGTTTTGTTCACGGCTCTATTCCTGGCGCTTTGGACAGTGCATGGCACATAGTAGATGCTCAAGCATTTGCTGTTTGAAGGAGCCTCAGATTCCCAGCTGCCAAAACAGGCTTTGCTCTTAGTACCAACAAGGGTCCTCTCAGCAACTACTACCCCACTGGAGCGAAGGCACTGGGGTCCCCAATCTGTGACATTCCATCCTCCCCAGAATCCCCAGCTCCATACCCTTTTGCAGCTAGAGGTCCTCATGATGCCATGGAAGAAGGGAAAAGGACCTGACCTTAAGTTTGCGTTAGAAATCCACTGATATTATATTGTAAAATTGAGAGACCTAAGCAGGAAACCCAGAGAGAACCTCGCTTACACCTGCCGGGTCACGCCCTTTTGTACTGGTCTCGGAGTTTAAGGGCAGGCGGCCCACGCTAGGTGAATGGCTTCCAGAACCAATTCTCAGACTATGGATATTCTGGTCCTCTTAGAGTTTTGGTAGAGACACTACATTTCACACAATCTCTGAAAAGTTTGCGATGGATCGCACCTCAGAGTACAACTGGCATTTCAGATCTGCTTTTCCTTCACTGCCAACAGGTTCTCAGTTGATAGAGGATTTGATATTCAACATGAAGTTTTTACACTGTCCCTTGGATAATCAACACTTGAATACACCAACAGGACTTGCTATTTAAAGGAGTTTTTGGTGTAACCAAGAGCCCTTTGGTGCTGCAGACAGCCAGCATTAATAAAAATAGCTGTGCTGGCATACTTGCTTTTTTGAGGTGTCAAATACTTTTCTGGAAGCAAGGTGCCCCTGTACTTTGTATAGTGGGGAACTTGGGGACTGAGATTGCGAATGGCAGTGTTAGGGTCTGGGGTCGCACACTTCTTCCCTAGGCAGAGTTCGCCCTCTCTGATTTTTGTCCATTATCTGGACTTGCACCACGGATTCTGCTCGGAGCTCGCACCTATCGTGATTCCCGGAGAAGACCTGAACCCTGGTTAGCTCCACAACAGGAATTAGCAGAGGCCGACAGCCAGCAGGGAGCGCTGTGGGGCTGCTAACTTAGGAAACTCCGAGAGGACCAACCACAGCAAGCCTTGGAAAGGCCCGCAAATACGTTCTCACTTTCGGATCATTGCGATTTCTTTCAGCAGTATTATTTGCCTCTGTTCTTTTTGGCCAGCACAAAACAGAAATGCAGAGGACACGAATTTGCTGAGCTGGCTCATGTTCACAGACACTTGCCCCAAGCGTTCTTGAATGTGGAGGAAGGTGGTCAAGCAGGTAAAGGGCAGAGATAGGGGTGTAGCTGGCAGGTTGGCTGGAAGGAGGGCTCAGGCCCTGCCTAGGCTGGGGATTTGACCAAGGGGACTTTGTAAGCCACCGACCAGATACAGCTTGCTGACAGCCCCGGCACAGGATGGCTGTGGGCTCCCAGGGCACCTTGAGGGGCTGGTCCTGGAAGCTCAGCAGGACGCTAATCCCTGGTGGGTAGCACTAGCCTGGAGATGCGTTGTCTTAAATCTCAGTTCTGTTGGGGGGTTTTCAGTGTGGGATTTTCTAGGCTTTTAACAAAAATAATAAATAACCTTGGGACACATACGGACCACTGAAAAGTGTTTGGGGGAAAAGAAAGGGCAGTACTGGCAAGACAGCAGCCATTTGGGCCTTCTCCGGCTGCTCCCCCAGAGTAGCCTCTGCCCGTGACATACTTATACCCCCACACAGAAGCATAACACGCAACAAACACGCACTGCCTGCACGTGCTGGGCAGTGGTCCGATGTCAAGTTTCCAGATAAAAGAACAGTCTGGTAACTTCCAGCATTAAATGAAGGAAAAAAAGCTGATGTTCAATCTTCCACAAAAAGGGTAAATGTCGCCTGTCAAGAGCAGTTTGAGGTAACAGATTCATCCAACAGATAGATTTGCGTGTCAGGCACTGTTCTGGGCACCAAGGAGAGAGTGATGGGTAAGGACAAAGTATCCTGCTTTCGTTGGGAAGGAACTTAAACAGATCTCAGACTGGTTGGTGATGAGGATGAACGGGTGGTGATTGGGTGGGGGTAGTGGGCTGCCAGAGCATTAGATAGTTTGGTCAGGGAGGCCTCTCTGATGATCTGACAGATGAGCAGAGACCTGAACGATGGTGGGGGGGTAGATGTGCAAATCTCTGGGGGGACAGTGTTCCCGAAAGGAGGAGCAGCACATGCCAAGGCCCAGAGATAGGCAATTGGGTCGAGGAAGGGAACCAAGAAACCAGGAGACAGGCTTGGTGACTGACTACTGCGGCCACTCAGACCAGAGGTCATCACGGCTTTGCTTGAGGTGGCAGGTGAGAATTGGGTGTGCAGGGGGAGGGGTGGCTAGGAGGAGATTTAGTTTTTGGTTTAAGCCAAATGTTGATGTTCTCTTTTGTTGATGGCAAGGGCTGGAGAGACACCATGTATCCCAGGGGAGATGGAGAGCAAGAGTTCAGCCACGGAGAGCTCCCCATTGCAAGGTCCTGCCGATCTCTAAGATGAGCCATGGGCCCAGCCCCCTCCACACCTTGGTTCCTGCCATTCTTTCTTCCTCCATGTCCCTCCACCACCTTCCCTACCCAGCGCAAGCCTATCCTGCATCCTCCTTCCTCCTGCTGACTCCCAGGACTCATACCCATGCCCCGCCCATGACTGCTCCACTATACTCTCTTCTGTCTGGTTTGCTAATTGGTGTTCATAGTTAGAGGATTTATTTCCTGGCTGAGCAGGAACCGTGGTCACTTTTCTCTTTAGATTGGCAAGGACCACTCTCAAAAGGCCGTTCACTTCCTCTTAAGCAGTTTGCTTGCAATCAAGGGTCTCTCGTGCGGGACGGGTGATAGTTTGCTGACGGCCTCCTGGGCTGGGGACCCTGGCTTGGGCCTTGGGCAGGGAAAACGGGAGAGAGTGTCATGGTTTTTCACTCAATTAACCTTAAAAAAAAAAAAAAAGAAAAAAAAAGAAAAACCTTATAAAGCTGGAAACGATAGTAAGCCTGAAAATAGTGCTACAGGGCATGCTTTCAAAGCAACAAACACCAGACACAATTTGGTCCTTTTTCTGCCAACACACACTATCTTCTAGTATGAAACCTGTTGCCCCTCTCTTGGGTGAGCCAATCAGCATGGAGCAGCTGCCCTTCCAGAGGCGGGAGGGGGGTTATTCTGGGACTTCGGTCCAACTTAGCATCAAAACATTTGCAAATTAACTTGCTTTTTATGGACTATGGTTTCAGGAGTGATTTTTGTGATCTGGTCTTTTGCAGATTGTTGCTGAAAGAAATCTCCAGTAGATTCCTAATCCCTACTCTTATAATGCTACTTAGGTCAGACCTTTGCACAGGACAGAAATGGAAAGTAAGACCTGTGGAATTTCAAGTGCAGAGTCCTTCTCTCTATCAGAGATTGGTACGTTGTGAATATTGCATTGGACCAGCTTTTCAGAGGGATCAATTTCCCAATCTACTTCTTTAATGTTTGAGGGCCTAGGAGAGAACACAAGAGCTGGGGGATTCCACCCTGTTGATCACTTAATCAAAGTCCTGAAGCCCGCGACAGCATGCATACTAAATTTGCAAGTGTAGGAAGTTGGCGTGGATGAATAGTGATGGGAGCATATGATACAGTGTTGCTTTGTGAATGCGTCTTCGACGCAGCAGCCCTGCCATGCTGTGGAAGCTACGTGCACAGGCATTCACTTTACTGACTCTTGAGCCAGAGACACCCTGTGTGTGTGACCTTGAAAAAGCTGCTTGCATTTTCTCACAGTCATTTCTCACATTGAAAATGTGGATGATAATGGAACCTACTTCCTGAGCTGGTCAGAATGCTGAGAGATCCTGCACAGAACAGGCTCAAATGGTACGAGGGACACAGAAAGTACTAGGCAAACGTCAGCTCTCTTTGTAGACACCATTCTCATTTTATGTAAGGAGACAGGGCTCAGAAGACCCGAGGTACTTGCCTGAGGTCACACTGCTGCTGCACGGCAGCGCTGGGGTCAGAACCCAGGGCTGTCCAGCTCAGGAGAACCCTCTCTGTCCTAGGCCACACATGCAAAAAGTCAAGATTTCAAAAGATCCTCACGTGCACTAAAAAATGTACCAGTACGTGAGTGAGGGATGGACAGAGCTGGCTGGATCCCTCTGAAAAGACTGGACAGCAAATCCCCAAGCTTCAACGGGAGATCAGCAGGGCTGTTAGAACAGTGCCTGCGATCTCGGGCAGCGTCAGCGTGTCGTGTTCCGATCAGGGATGGTAATAATAGCCACAGCACCTTTGGCAGCGATCCCAGGACCTCCACTGTGACCAGTTCTGAAAATGACAATTCCAGAGGGACAGAGTGTGTCCTTTTATTAAAGCAAAAAGCATGAAAAACCAGGTTTTAGAAAGAGCAGTTGGAAGGAATCAGGGCCCAGGATAGATTGGTCAAGGTCTTGGCTCTTGGCAGCCAAATCTGGCTCCTCTGGAAGAGCTGAATTTGTTCTGAGTGTCACTGGGATGAAAATGATGTGTTAGGAAGTTGTGCTTTGGTTTGAAGCTATAGTAAGATAATTCCTAACAGTCAGGACTTCAAAACTCACAGTGGCTATTCTGTGCAGTAATGAGCTTCCCGTCATGCCTAAGGAATTAAGTAGGACTCCCTAGAGAAGAATCCTCTGCAAGGAGGAAGTGCCTAGGCTAAGTGATTTGGATAAGTTGCCCTGGTACAATAAGCAGCTCTACCAGGGAGCAGTCTGTTCATTTAAACCTTCTTTACGAAACCATTCTCTTGTCCCTCTCCACAGTGATCATGACTGTGTCCTTCTGTCCCTCCAGGCTGGGCATTGGCAGAGGAAAAGCAGGCAACTGAGATGCTGCAAAGCAGCAAAGGAGTCTCAGCGGCACCTGGGATGGTCACGGGGAACCAGTCGCGGAGTCAGCAAGGACTCTTGCCTTCCTGTGGGGGCTGCCGGGGCACAGGTGGGGAGCCCGAGGGCATGAGGTGTTCCTACCTGGACTTCGGGCTCTGAAGGTTTTGACGGCTGAGGAGGCGAGCGGCTGAGACCCGCTTTTTGTGGACACTGGAAAGACCTGCGGGGAGAAAAGCCACAGTCTTCCTGACATGCGTTCAACGTGGCCAGTAAAACATCTTCAGTGTCTGCCGACCCTCCCCTCACATGCTCACTGTCCGTGCAGTCAGGTGAAGAGATGAAAGGGAAGCGGTCGGATGGGCCCTGGCTGGGGTGGGGGTGCAGTTGTGAGTAACGCACAACACAGAGTGAATCTGCAGGGACTTGGCTGAGAGGAGGTGGGTTCAGGGTAACGCCCCCCACTCCTGGGGAGAGAAATGCCACGCAAACATTTCACAGGGCGTGGGCCACTAACAGTGTATTCATTTTGGGTAGATCAAAGCAATGAAACCCACTTCTCTGAGCACCTGGCAGAGGGGAGAGCTCCTGACTTTCCTTTTTCCCACTATCACGAAAGCTACCAGGAGAGTGGGAGGAGAGGCACCTTGTGTGAGTTCTGGAGCTTCGGCCACATAGGTGAGGCGGAACTTGTTCCTCTTCCAGCTGCGGTCGTTGCTGATGAGGGAGTTGTTCGCCTTCTCGATGTTGACATCATCCCCCACGCAGAACACATCGCAGGCTGCCTGTGGCACACACGGGCTTTCAGTGACCTCTGTCAGCCAAGAGGGACTCCTCTCCAAAAGCTCCAGGACGTGGCACGTGTCCCGTTTTCCACCATCCATCTCCACCCACCCACCCTCCCGCCCATTCACACACCACCCATCCACTGATCCATCCTATGTTTTTTCAAGTGCCTTTGATGCACTGGACTCTTTGCCTTAGGACCTGATATCTATTTAGTATGTAACTCTGTGTCACTTATTTCTAAAACCAACATGTGTAGAGGCCTGACATTAACCAAGAAAGGAAACACTTTAGAATTTCCTATTCATCTTCCTCTACAGATTTTAAAAAGTTACATTGAAGGCAGAACACACTGAATGTCTACATCCCTGCATGTACATTCGGTTTGGTTTTGTTTTGCCAAGTTCATAAGTTCTCCGACTTTAGTAATCCTAAGAATTATTGTTCAGAATTATATTTTTGAGATAAAAGCCATGGATAATTCAAAAGGATTTCAAGGGTAACTTTTACCAATTGTTGGCCTTGTGTTGATTTTCAGGTGATTCAAATGTCCATCAACTGATGAATGGATAAAGAAGCACAGTATATTCAGGCAATGGAACATTATTTGGCCATAGGACAGAATGTACCTCACTTCTGTGCTATTCTGCCCCAAACCCATCGCCCCACTCTAAGCTTGAGAAAACATGAGACAATGTTGAACTGAGGGACATATGACACAGTGCCTCACCAGTATGCTTCCCATGTTTCAGGAAAAAGACTGAGAAACACAGCTGAGGAGATGGGAGGGACATTACGACTTCATGCAATCCAGTATCCTGGACCTGATCTTGACACAGAAAAAGGGCACCAGCGGGAAAATGGGGAAGTCTGAATAAAGCTGATAGTTTAGTTACTCTCACCGGAGCAGTGTTCCTAGTCTGGACAAGCGTACCATTGTTATATCAACAGCCAGGCAAGGTGGGCAAAGGCAACTCTCTGTACATCCTCGTAGCTTTTCTATAGTCTCAAATTATTATAGAGGAATCTTTTATTTTTTTAAAAGATTATTTATTTATTTATTTATAGACAGAAAAGAAGGGGGAAAGAGAGTGAGAGAAACATCGATGTGTGGTTGCCTCTCTCATGCCTCCCTACTGGGGACCTGGCCCACAACCCAGACATGTGCCCTGACTGGGAACCGAACCAGTGACCCTTTGGTTCCCAAGATGGTGCTCAATCCACTGAGCCACACCAGCCAGGGCAAAATAGAGGAATCATTTTAGATTCAGGGTAGTGAGTATGTTTCAAGGCCACCCAAATTCATCTGAGTTGAAGCTGTCTCCTAGGTGGACGAAGGGAGAAGTACCAGGGGTTCTCTCAAGTTCCTTTGATTTCAGATGAGTTAGAAAGTTTGTCTTTGGGGGTCAAGGGGAGCATGGCCTCTCCCCCCAGGTCTCTGAGGTCTTGGAAGGGGGTTACCTTGAAGACCTTCTTGGCCCAGGTCCTGAAAGCCTCCTCCTGCCCACAGAGCTCATCCCCCTCCCCCATCTTCAGGATCCTCTCTCCTCCCAGCTCCTCCAGGAGGGTGTCCACAGCATGTCCAAAGGCGCAGAAGTGAGGGTATGCCCGCGAGCCAAGGCCAAACACCGAGAACCTACCGGTAAGAGAACGTAAAGCCTGCATTAAGGGACACCAGGGGTCTTGGGAGTGCCTGGTGTTATGACTACAAGTTGTTCCCCAAAATTCATATGTTGAGGCCCTACCCCAATGTAAAGTGTACTTAAAGATGAAGCCTTCAAGGTGGTAACTGAGATTGAATGGGGTCATGAGTTAAGGCCCTAATCGAGTAGGACTGGTATCCATCCTTGTAAGAGGGACAGACATCAGATTCTCTCTGTCTCTGCACTTGCACAGTGGAAAGTCACATGAGGACACAGCGAGAAGGTGGTGGTCTGCAAGCCAGGAAAGGAGGCCTCACCAGAAACTGGTCCTACCAGCACCTTAATCTTGGACTTCCAGCCTCCAGAACTGGGAAAAAATAACTGTTATCAAAGACATTTAGTTTGAAGCATTCTGTTATGGCCACCTTAGCAGATTACTCCATCTGGTATCTGTGGGAGGGCTGAGTTTAGCCTGGTGATTAGGCAACCTCAAGCCTATTTGGGGGTGGCCATTGCTAAATCTGAGAGCCCCTGGGATGGCCCCCTTCCTCTGGTCTCAGGAGAAAGTTCCCAGTTTGTCCTAAGGAGGATGAGCTGGGGCCAGCAGTCACACAGAACCATTGGCGATTTCCTGTGCGCCCCTTTCTAAGCTGGACTAATTGGGGAAATTAATCTACATTATCAGAAGGCTTGAATTCTACAAGTGCTGTAATTCTACAGAACTGCATCAGGTTTAAGTACAAAGACAATGAACGCTATAACACAGACATCCTCAGGGACCTGTATGAATGAGGACTTGTTAACACATCAAATACTGGTGTGTGAACAGGCTCTTCTAAAAGGGGATGAAAGACTGATAGGCATGCTGGCTCCACCCCTTGCAATGTCTATGAAATTCATTAGCTTCACAAACCCTCTTTGCATGGCTACCCCCAAGATATTGCTGTTTGAAAGGGTGGGGTCAAGTTGGTGGGATTTTTGTCTATGTTGGGACAGGGCTGGCTGCTTTCAAGTGTGGGAAGTGGAGGGCTGTGCCTGAGGTGGTGCCTCTGGCTCGTTCACTGTGTCCTACAGACACTTGATGCCACACTTCTGGGGCATGGTCCTGGCTGTAGGTCTTGACCTCTTTGGAACTGAAATGAAAGTTCATGAGTGGGTTGAGAATGCCCCACCCTGCTTCTTTCCCAGGTTGGAGTATTCTACTGACAAGCCACGGAGTGGAGCTGTCCCTCCTACTCCATACAGGGTCTGGCTCTGTCCCCGAATCTCATTTCTAGGACAAGGGGGCCAAGATGGTGAGAGAGTGAGATGGGGGAGAAGGGAAAGAGGCAAGAGAAGTGAGGAGAAACTCTCCATTGTTGGGGAATGAACTTGAGCTAGGTCCAGGTGTCTCAGAGGTCAAACAAAAGTTAACATAGGTTCATCCCCACTCCATTCAAGTCCACATTCATGCTTTCTGCTCTTATTCTCCCCTTCTTTCCTGCCCTCCTCTTCCCCTTGGGGTTCCAGAGCTTTTCCAAGGGAAGTCTGTGAGATTAGGCAGCGTTTGCCCCCATCACTCTTCCACCTATGCTCATCCTGAACCTGGATTCCTCACCTCTGCTTCGCAGGGCAGCAGCCTGAAGGGGAGAAAGGGCAGGTGACCAGGAGCAGGCTGGCTGGAGGTGTGCCTGTAGCCTAAGCAGATCTGGAAACACCCAGCACCAGCATGCTGCGTGGTTAAGGCGTTGCTCCCCGAGGCTCCAGTATTTGTATTTGTGATGGCCGCCATGCTGGACTACCACTGACCCCATTAGGTACTTATTAGCATGTTTAACCTGCTTCTAATTTGTGCTTACTAGCTCATCAAGCCCACTTGTGTTCACTAACAGATGGTTGAAGTGATTAGTTCATTAATATGCTTCCCAATGCACCTGAAGACCTGCATGGTAGTCACTTCCTAGACTCACATTCCCATCAGTCTTTACCTTATGGTTTCAAAACTCCTATTTTAAGCCTCTAAACCAGGAGTTGGAAAACTGATTATACATGGGCCAGAGAGTAAATATTTTTAGACTTGTAGGCAAAGAAGCAAAATTGAAACTATTATGTAGATATTTCTACAAGAAGGAAAAAAACAAATTTCTATACATTTTTATTGACAAAGTTAAAAATATAATAATAGTGATAATTATAGCTGAGTACAATTTTTAGTAATATATGTCCACTAATGAGAATGTAATTCTTTTTTTGTTGGAGATAACATTTTGCTTAATCAGGGCTCACAGGCAGTGCTTTTCTTTAAATCATTAAATGGCTTGCAAACGTTCACCTATGAGAACCACCCCTAGGGCCCCGGCTGGTGTAGCTCAGTGGATTGAGCTCGGGCTATGAACCAAAGAGTCACCAGTTCGATTCTCAGTCAGGGCACATGCCTGGGTTGCAGGCCAGGTCCCCACTGGGGGCTATGTGAGAGGCAACCACACATTGATGTTTCTCTCCCTCTCTTTCTCCCTCCTTTCCCCTCTCTCTAAATAAATAAAATCTTTAAAAAAAAAGAACCACCCCCAGCTCCCAGCTGTACACAGACCCTCAGCGGCCAGGCCGGACCCAGCCCGTCGGTGTAGCTTGCAGTCACCCGCTCTAAGCCACAGTAGATTCGATAAGGGAAAAATGGGTCTGGCTGCTGAACTATGCAAGTGATGTTTCTTTTCTTCTCTCTCTTTTTGTAAGATTTCATTATTTATTTTTTAGACTGAAGGGAAGGGAGAAAGAAAGAGAGGGAGGAAAATATCAATGTGTGGTTGCTTCTTACCCGCCCCCTACTGGGGACCTGGCCTGCAACTCAGGCATATGCCCTGACTAGGAATTGAACCAGCAACGCTTTGGTTCACAGGCTGGTGCTCAATCCACTGAGCTACACCAGCCAGGGCACAATTTATGTTTCTATGTCAAACTAAAAGTATGCACTGATGTCAAAACCTGTAAGAATGACCACCACCAAGGGTACAGCCTAATGCAAACTGTGGACGTTGTGCGGCCATGGTGTGTCCATGCAGGCTCATCCATTGCACAAATGTGCCCCTGTGGTATGGGACATTGACCACGGATAAGGCTGTTTGTGTGTGTTCAGGAGGTGGGGTGGGAAGGATGTGGGAAATCCCTGTACCTTCCCCTCAATTTTGCTGTGAACCTAAAACTGCTTAAAACATCAAGACTATTAAAAAGTGTACTGATGGATACAATACTTCCATGTCTAGGGACTCTGTGACCTGAATCATCTCCTGAGCATTGTCCTGCACTGGTGTGGAGAAGGGTTAGTTACTGATGGCCAGGCCATGACTGCTTATATCAGTGTCATCTCAACCAGTATCTGTGAAACCAAGGGCTTGACAACCAGTTTCACTTCCTTCCCAGTGTCTATCAAACTGAATATACAACTGTTGAAATACAAAATATACTTGCATGTCCACGTACTACCAAAAGCTATCTCATGGCATGTGACTATGCTTTTGAAAACACAGGGGTTAGGCCAGTATTTCTGAATTTGACTACACAGTGGAGTCAACTGAGGAGATTCTTTTATTTTTAAAATGCAATGCTTGGGCCCAATTCTAGACCAATTACACCAGAATCTCTGGAGGTGGGGCTTGGTTATAGGTATATTGCAAACATCTCTAGATGCTTCTAATGCACACCAGGTTTGAGAACCACTGGATTATAGCAGTGGGTCTCCAGAAGCTTCTACTAAGTGTAAAGCATACCCTTTGGGAAGGGCAGCTCATTGCATGATTTCTAGGGTCAACATTCTTCATCACAAATGATGTGCTGATGGGGGAGTAAAATGTGTGTGATGGGGTAAAACGTGGGTGATGGGGACACTCGCATGCATTTACGAAGAGGAATTGGGGCAGCCAGGGCATAGCTGGTGGCTTGAGGGATGAATGTGCTTGGATGAGAAACCGCCTCCCCTCCAGCAAAGAGCCCACTTTGCAACTGAGGCCAGTTCCCCAAGGACCTTCGTCATCCCTGATACCCTAGCCCCTTGCTCACCTCACGTTTGCCAGGGGGCCGGCGCTCTCAAAGTTGTCTCTGAGGTCTGGCCCGTCGCCTGATGATTTGCGGGAGTCGGAATAGGAGGAAACACTATTAAACCTGACCTTGTAGCTCCTGCCAAAATGAGAGAGAGTCATGAGCTGTGGCTTGGAGCCCCCTCCTGAGGTCAACATCCCAATGGATCTTCAACTGACCAGTCCTGGCTCTGGGACCTTCTGCTGTGTGATGAGTGAGACCATAATATGCCTAAGGCCTCCTCTGCAAGGTACCAACTTACCCTCGCCCACCACAATGAGAGCCAGCTGTCTGCACTTGATGCTGTGCATGTTAAAACATGTCTGACCACACTCAACTCAGGAAACCGAGACCTGGACAGTCAAAATTATTTCACTGGCAAGAAGTCAGGAATGGACCACCCCTAACTATTGGACCATGCTTCCTTGCTACCAGATATTAGTGTGCATGAGAACCAGTCTGGAATCTTGTCAGGCAGACTCAGATTTAGTAGATCCAGAGCAGGGCCTGAGATTCTGCATTTCTGATAAACACCCAGGAGATGCTAACGCTGCTAGTAGCCAGGAGCTAGACTTGTACTGTCCACTGTGGTAGCCATTGGCTACTTACAGCTAGTTGAACGTAAAGTTAAATTAATTCAAACAAAATACAGTGAAAAATTCCATTTCTCACTTGAACTAGCTATATGGCAAAGGGTCAGCAACCACATGTGGCTAGGTGGCTGTCATATCAGGCCAGGGAGGAAATACAGACCATTTACAGCATCTAGGAAGTTGTATCAGATGGTGCTCTCTCCTCAAAGTTATGGTCCTTAGACATTTCAAAGGCCTGACACATTCCACATTTCCAGCCAATGTGAAATGTGCTTAGCACTGACACATGGCGTGGAAGGAGATGGGATTTCTTATTAAATTGCTTTGAAGGGGGAGGAAGATGTTATTGGGACTCAGACCTGAGCATTAGAGGCTCATCAGCCTGGAGACCTAAGGAAAACACCCCTGATTTCCCACCTTTCCTCAAAAAGTGGTAAGTTTTGATCTCAGATAGGGCAAGAACAAAACAAAACCAGCCCTAAGAACCAATGTCACAACAATGAATTTAATGTAAAACAACCCAAAAAGATCTCTAAGACCCCCCCCCAAAATCCAAATAAAACAAACAAAAAACCCAAGCTCCAAAACAAAACAAAACAAAACACAAAAACTTCATACACCAATGTGAGTGCAAGAGACAAAAAAAGGAATTGCGCCATCTGGCAGCAGGGTTTCTGAGCTGGATGTTCTTCAAAATTTTCGCTCCAGCATCGGGGAAGTTCTAAATATATGTAAGTGTATTTTCTGCCCTAAAATAGTTGCACATTGAGTCACTCCTCCAAATAAGTCATGCAACACATCAGGGGGTGGCTGTGCTGTTAGTGTGGGGGTGGCTGGTGGAGGCTGTGGGGTAAGAATAACAACACATGCATTTGCATGGGGTCTGAGGTTTCTCCAGTGCCTTCCTCTTTGTTGTTACCCTTTGATCCTATAACAACATCCAGAGGTGGTCAGGGCGGAGAGAGCTTCACCCCATTTGGCAGATGAGAAAGACTGAGTCCCAGAGAAGTCTAGGGACTTGTTGAAGGTCACTTAGTGAGTTAGTGGCACAGCCTGGGTTAGAACTCAGGCCTCCTTGAGACCCAAATGTGGCCTTGGATGTCTCAGCATTGGGCACGCATGCACACACGTGCACGCAAACATCTGCATGCACACACACATGCGCACTGGCACACACACACTCTACCTGAGCTGGCTGTCATGGACTCCAGCCAGACCATGGACTCCTGTGTCGCCTCGGAGGAGGGGAAGCCCTTTACGGGGAAAGAAACGCAAGGGTTCCGGGTACCTAGAGGGGAGAATGGATGGCGCCCTATCTCTCCCTGAAGGAGGGGTGATGGGGAACCTGCTGTAGACCACCCAGGATGCAATGGGAAGGAGAAGGGCAGGGACACTGATTGCTGGACTTGGGCACAGACCAGGGCTGAGGGCAGGGACTCAGCTACCCCTTGGATATAGAACGTAGGTGACTTTGGCAACATGCGCTCGGCTACAAGCAGACCAAGAGGGGTTTTCTGCCTATCACAGCCAGCTGCAGTATCCGGCACTCAGCTGAAGACATGGGCTCGGCCCTATGCTGGCCTCGTCAAAAGGAAGCTGTGTGTGCCCATGCCTCATGTTCTCAGCTTTATGGGGGACTTAAGTGCTTTTCAAGGGTAACTTTGACTACAGGTGTTTTTCACCTCATGAAGTATCTTTAGAACGCAAACTCACGTTAGCTGCAGCTGCACCATGAACACCTTCTGACCACAGGCGTTTCATTGCCGCCTTTTGAATGCAACCTGCACCTATGTTGTGAGCATCAGATGGAAGAACTCCAGGGAAAGTAGCTCAGTATATGGATTCTGAATGTTGGTTTCCAAAGGCGGGAGATAAGAACTGATATTCACACAATGCTAACTTTTCACAGGCCATGTACATCTATTTTCTAATTTGATTCTCACAAATTAGAAAGTTCAGACAGCTGTAACAGCCTTATTTGATGGAAAAAGAAACTGAGGCACAGGGCTGTGCAGTGACCAGCCCAAGACCTTTGGGTCAGAGACCAAAATATCAGCTCCAGTGGGGCACAGACACGCATCTGCTAAAACCGGCCACAAATGGACTTCAGGTCACAACCACCAACCATCCAGAACTCAAAGAGAAGCCCAGGGGCCAAAAGACAATTTCCAGTTACCCCTACGGGGTGTCAGGTGACACTGGAGGGTCATTCACTTACTTCCTTTCTTCGTGCACAGAGTTGGGGTGCCTCATTTCCATCAAAGCGCAGCCGAACTTCTGCAGACCGAAAGAGGTGAGTGAGATGTGGAACACAGGCTATTAAATCAGAATAGGGTCAGGCATGGATGGTCTGGGGTCCTCGCTGGAAAGAGAGGAGCCTGATGGCAGGGGGCCAGGGTGTCCAAGACCAGGAGGGGCTCAGGATGGGCAGCCAACGCTTGAGCTGCAGATGCACCTGGAAGGGTCAGCTGCTTGAAGGGCTGCAGGTGTGGACTCCCCCACCCCCAGTACACAAAGCCCCGTTGTGGCTTTCTCACTATAAAAATACTGTCCCCACTTCTCTCATCTGGAGCAGGGGATGCCAAGCTCTGGGTTGGAGCACACATTCCAAAGAAGTAGCTCACTCAGGGGACAGGAATGAGCTAGGAATCACTAGCAATCAGCTAGTCACTGGACACCAATAGACTGAGGACTTGGAATTGTCCAATCTTTACAGAACATAGATCCAGACAGAAATCACTTAAAAAAAATCCTCACTGGAGGACATTTTTTCATTGCTTTGAGAGAGAGGAAGGGAGAGAGAGAAAGATGCAAGAGAGAAGCATTGACTCACACGCCCAGGCTGGGGATCTTATGCACCCAGACTGAGGATTGAACCTGCAACCTTTTGATTATGGGAAGACACTCCAACGAGTGAAGCCACACTGGCCAGGGCTTGAAATCACTGTCTTTGAGGCTCTGGGATGATTTGCTACTCATAGCAGGTGTACCTATAGCCTCTCTTTCTTCCTGCTGATGGAAACACATGCCAGAATATGTGAAAATTCATCTTACCTCTCCATTTTCAGGGGGGTCTCCGTTGCCAAAGGTGCTGGTGACCACCAGGACCAGAGTTTCATGTTCCAGGTGCACAATGTCATATTCTTCCATGGACATCACCTAGGTGGGAGAATGGTGGGGGAGAGGAAGGAAGAGGTGATGAGGAGAGAGAGGAGGTGGGAGAGAACAGGAAGAGATGGGGGAAGGAGAAGGGGGGAGAGGGAGGGAGGGAGAGAGAGAGAGAGAGAGAGAGAGAGAGAGAGAGAGAGAGAGAGAGAGAGAGAGACGTCATCTTGAGCCATCTTGTTCAGAAAAACCGAAAGTTTTGGGCGTCATTATTTCAACGGGCCTAAGTGTTTAGAACTGAAAGCTTTTTGGTAGTGTGGCACCTTTCTGTGGTCTCTGTGGCCTGAAGGGCCACCAAGAATCTGGGGCATGGTGTAAGGGGTGGGCTGCCAGTAGAAACAGATCCTGCTTGAGACCCTGAAGCTTTTGATAACCAACTGCTCTGGGAATCTTCTTGAGCACATCTAGGCTGGGAACGACCTGGCTGGCTGGTCTGACCAACTGTGTGCTCAGCCTCCTCTCTAAACCTCTGCCCAGCGGTGTGGTGGACCTGGGCCCAAGAAGTCGGAGGTACCTGCTTTAGGGAAAGACTGTTGCCTGTATCTCAGCATCGCTTGGGCAGCATTTATCAAAGTAGATTCTCAGGAAGCCTAGTCTCTGGACAGGCTCCTTAATAATACATAAGCCACAAACAAACACGTTTGGGAAGCATCTGCATTCTCTGCCCTCCTCTTTTGGAGATTATAACACATACATGCAGACTACAGGCTCTTGCAGCAAGAAACCCATTAAGTTGTATTTACTTTCATTTAAAAATTTTTAGTGATTTTTAGAGAGCAGGGAAGGCAGGGAGACAGGGAGACAAATATCGATATGAAAGAGAAATATCAATTATTGCCTCTCATGTGCTCTGACCAGGGACCGAAGCTGCAACTGAGGCATCTGCCCTGACTGGGAATTGAACCTATGGCCTTTTGGTTTATGAGATGACACTCCAACCAAATGAGCCACATCAGCCAGGGCCACTGAACTGTATTTAATGAGCACTTCTTAAAATGACTCCAGAATTGGGTTTCACAAACCTCTAACATTTTGTTCTAGATAGGGGGCTTTCAGTTTGTGATTCCTGGACCCCTGGATGGTTCACAGGGAGGGGGCATGCAGTCCCCGGAATTAATGAAAATGTGAGTGTAGGTGCATCCATTCTCAAAGGTACCACCTCTGTGAAACTCCTTCTCTCCCCTCCCAACTGTACTCACCCCAAGAGGCTGGGAGTTGCCTGTGTCCCCTACCCACCTTGGCATCAAAGGCGTGTTTGAAGATCTCACACAAGGTTTTGGCATAGGCCTGCGATTTGCCCGTCTCTGTGGCATAAAGGATGGTTGCCTTGACCCTCTTTGCCATTGCCTGCCCCATCAGCTTGGCCGAGAACTTGACGGCTCTGGGAGGAAGAGGATGGAGAGGACATTGGGGAAATACCAGGCTGGGACTTTTGGGCAAGAACCACGATCTGTGAAATGTAACTGGAGAGAACTTCCTCTGCTGATCTTGGGTGGCCTCAGGGACACTCAAAGCCCGAGTTGAGGCACCATCCAACCCCTTTAGTAAATCTCTACAGCACCACGAGTCAGGAGCTAAAATGGTCAGTTCACTTTGCTGGGTTGTTACTTAATGGCTCTGTCTCAGACTTGAGAACCTGCCTTTGCCAAGCACTGTCCTGCAAAGATGATCACTCACTCGTGCACTTGTGTGTCCATTCATCAAATATCCTCACTGTGCCTGTGAGCCAGGCACTGTTGTGGGAGCTGAAGAACATAGAGAATGTCTTCTCTCTATGGATAAGCAGCTGCCATGGGGCTTTCATTAGTGTGCATGTGAGAGTGAGTGAGTGAGTGTGTGTGTGTGTGTGTGTGTTTGCGCGCGCATGTGTGTTAGAGAGAGAGAGAGGAATGAATCACTAATTACCAGGTATTGAGTGAGTGTGCTTTTAGAGGTGCACTGGCCCACAAAGGAAGGACCAAGTCCCAGTTAGCCAGCCACGCATACCCAGGGGCTTGCACAGAGCCTGACACCTAATGGGCACTAAATATGTATCTAGCAACAGAAGGAATGAGGTTGAAAGATGCTGCTAGCACTTGGGAGTGCAGGTGTCAAGTCTGGGCTCTGTGGTTAAATGGAGAGTTCAGAACCCCTGCTCTATCTTCCCATCCACGAGAGCTTGGGGGTGGCAGACAGGCCAGAGCCTCAGAACATCTGGGCTCACCTTCTGAGCAGGCATCCCTGCTCTCAGTAGGCATCTCCCTGCAGACAAATTGTTAATTACTCCCACCTGGGGATTCTTGGCAATAAATTCATCATTTTTTAGAGTTAGGGAGATCACCCACGCTGCAGGAGCACTTGGTTGGGCTAAGGGGGAGAAACAGAGAGGAATAAAAGGTGCCTGGTTGGGGGGGGGCAGTTCCCTTTGAACGATCGAAGCAGAAAAAAGCAGCTATAATTAACTTCCATTGTTTCTACCCCAAACTTAATGGTGCAATTAATGTTTTAGATTTCTCCCTCCCTTCTTCTCCCAGAGATAGCTGAAATGAACAGAACCAAAGCCTGTGCTTCCTGAGGCTGTTTACTTACGAATCTTTTTAAAGTAAACCTTTCACTCATCCGCTTTCGTTAGTGTTTGTGTATTTAACACGTGGCCCAAGACAACTCCTCTTCTTCCAGTGTGGCCAGAGACGCCGACAGGTCGGACACCCCTGGTAGGCAGAAGCATCTGGAGCTCCTCTCTACTACGGATTCAAGGACTTCCTATTGGTAGCTTAAAACTGGCCATAGCAGGAGTACTTATACTGCAGCAATGGGCAAACATTACAAATCTACTATTATCACTTTTAATATTACTATTATTAGGAAAGCTGGCTTACCAACACATGCCACTGCCTCCAGGAAAAGAATTTATGAAACTGCATGGGGAAAGTGAAATCAGGAAGAGGTGTTGTGGGGACATTCACATCCCAGGCTCAGAGGCAAAGAAGGCATGGGGGTGGGGTCAGAGAAAGAAGAAATCTCATATCACACAAGAGTCAGAGGCATGGCTATCTGCCTGGCCTCCGTTTCTGGGGTTCTCTGAGTCTGGGGGCACATACATCCCCCACCTACTCCAGGAGACTTACTCTGCCAGCTTCTTGAAGCCAATGGCTCGCCGCTTTGTAGGGGTCCCATTGGTGCCTTTCCAGACATGGGTGTTCCAAGGGTCAGGCTGGGAAGAGAGGACTAAGGTTACCACGTTGAGGGATCCAGCTCCTCTCTGGAGGTGCTCAGGACCCCTGGGAGCCCGTGGCTGCCCAGCCATGCCCAACCCTCGGCCCTTGAAAGGAGTGGTTCTGCTGGTGGAGACCACAGGGGTCCTAGTGCAGAGTGGCTGGTCTAGCCTCCCTGCGCTGTCCTGCTAGACCCTTCGACTCAGCCCTTGGTCCCTCTCGAAGGCTTTCCTTGAGGCCCCAGACTGCTCATTTCATCTCCATTAGTCTTTCAGCGAGACCTGTGCTGTCCAATGTGGTAGCCACTC
The DNA here is from genome assembly GCA_004027475.1 of Anoura caudifer. Lineage (NCBI taxonomy): Eukaryota > Metazoa > Chordata > Mammalia > Chiroptera > Phyllostomidae > Anoura > Anoura caudifer. The sequence goes on from PVKU01000629.1 coordinate 252,697, forward strand.
AGCAAGCATGGCTACTGAGCACTTAAGTGTCCAAAGGGCTAACCTGAACTGAGACCTGCTCCAAGCATCACACACAAGGACACCGGAGACTTAGCGTGCACAGAGGCAGGGAGGGGGCAGGACCTGGTATTCGAAGGAGGGGGTGAGCCGGTAGTTGAGCATCTCCTGGTGGAAGACAGGGGTGATGCTGCCAGACATGGGGGGCACAATCCACACCCAGTCTGCGGGACAGCCCCCCCGGCAGCGGTATTCATTCTCCATGTGTTTGATGAAGGACTCGGTGGCCGAGTGGTGGTCGACGATGGTCACTTTGTCACTCTGTGGGTGGGGAGGGGACGAGGTGTCAGGAGGTAAGAAGGCTGGGGGGTTTCAGAGCTCCCCCACAGAGCGGCGATGATTTCGGGCAGTGCCCAGAGCCTCTCTGCGTTTCTCCTCCCGATTGTACCCAGGGGAAGGCCTCTGGTTGGTGCTAAGGCACCTTGAACGCCTCTTTTGCTAATAACCTTCCTCTCCCACCCTCTCTTTTTTCAAATGAGGAACCTCTTTCCTATCTAGTTAGAATTTAACAACTTTGTTTTGTTATTCTTTGTATTTGTTTGTTTATTTATTAAATTTACAATTCTCTTCTGTTTATGGCAACGGACCTCGGCTCTCCATTTATGGTGGTGATACAAAAAAAAGTCCTCTTAAAATAAAACATTTAAATGAATAAAGTTGAGCTGATTAAAATTAAAACAGGGCAGTCACAGCAGAGGTGGGGGACTGTCTGGGTAACCCAGCTGGCCGGGATCCACACCTTACCCAGTCGCTGCTTTCCCTCTCTGTCCGCAACCTTTGCCCCCTTGCTGAACTTGTCTCTTTTAATGACTCATCTCACGCACCTCTGCTCTCTGGCTCATTGGTCTTCATGCTGGTCAACCAAACTGCACTGCATCATTTCCAGCCACTCCTGAAGTTGCCCTCCTTCGCCTGGCCCCATCTCCACTTGCCTTCTCCCTAGGATGTTCTCGGTACACCCATTCACCCGACTCCTCATGTGGGGACCTATGGTTTATATTCGTGCATCCGTGACTGGATATGTTCGTTTTACTGTGTGTGCCTCCCAGGTATGTCTAGGAGGGTCTATCGTCCCAGACTGCCAGCCCCCAGAGGACAGAGCTGGTCTCAATTATAGACTGTGATGTCTATTTGTCTCCTGGTTTGCCCGGAAGAACACTGGCTTATGCCTGTTGTCCTGGCACGATTATTGGTGGTGCCCCTCTTGTGCTCTCGATGATAACTTTTATACCATCCTACTATAAACGCCATTTACCATGGGGCTGTAAACATTGAGGGGCCATAGGTGTCCCTTTTAGGTGATAGTCTGAGTCCCTAAGGAAGACACAGCTGAGGCCTGCCATATCCAATGTGAAAAATCATAGGCGACAATTCACAGCCTCCCTATGGGTCATCTCCTTCTCAAACAGTCCATACTCAAGATCGACAATGGTGAGGAAGGCATGCCTCACCCCATTCGCAAACAGATCCCCCCGAGAGGTGGTTCCTGGCAGTGAGGGCTCTTGACCCTTGGGCCCAAGGCCCGGAAAGGTTTAGTTCTGCTGTGAAGCTTGGCAGCCAGGCCCCTGGCACTACCTGGAAACTGTAGAGGACTGCGATGTTGATCTCCACCAGTGCCTGGTCCTTCCACAGGGAGGACGTCCTCTTCATGTCCAAGTTCATCTTCTTGGCCACTTCCTGAAAGGGGAAGGAAACACAGACTCACAGGCTGGGATACTTCAGCCTAAGAAGGGACAGGGCTAGCTAGTGTCATGAATGAACTTCTTCATTAATTAACGGACTCACTGGCAGACTGATTCCCTCACTCTGAAGATTTCTTACTGAGGACCTACCGGTAGCGGGAAACTGAAGAGACTTGGCTGGTCATTTATCATTGAGTAAACCTTCTAGTGGGGGAGACAGACAGTTCATGTTGTGTTGAGTGCTAATGCCTATGGGGGTAGGGTTAATTGAACCCCAATAGTCAGGGCAGGCCCACTGTGGAGGAGGCCTACTAGGAGAGACCAAAATGATGAGAATAAGCAAGGCATTTGCCAATGGGGGGAGGGAAGGTTTGGCATGTGCAAAGCCCCAAGGAGGGTGCAGGCTGGCAGCATCTGAGATACAGGAAGGCCAGTGCACATGATAGGTGGGGAGCGGGGGGAGTTAGTCGGAAGGGCAGGACTGGGTTATGCAGGATCTTGAAGGATGTGCCACCAAGCCAGGATTTTTATTCCGAATGTAACAAAGAGGGCCTTGGCTGGGTTTTAGGCAGAGGCATGGGTCTAGGAGTAACATCATCTACTTTCTAGGAGGAAAAGCTCTCCACCCAACCTACTCCACTCCGGAGTGGCCACTGCTTACAATCTAGACCATGGAAGCTTTGAGCTCACGGGGGCACTGGCTTGACCCCATCTGACAGATGCGGAAACTGAGGCTCAGAGAGGTGCCCAGGGAGCTGCCTACTACCCAAGGCCTGGCAGCAGCTCCCCAACCAGCCGACTCCTTTGGCAAAACTACTGGGGAAAACAACCCCTGCCATTTCTGGTACAGCTCCAGCTGAAGCAGTGGCTGGTGTCAAGCGTGGGGAAGACCCAGGAGCAAATCCACTAATTAGAGCCTTGCTTTTCACTTACTCTGTCAACTCTAGTCACTCATGGGAACCCAGGTCTCATTATGGGGCTGGAAGGCAACAATTTCTCAGCTTTGGGTAAATCGCTTCCCAGCCTCAGCTGTCAACATCCGTCCACGATGGCAGGTGGACTTGGAGGCAGGGGTGGCAGGGAGTCTCATGGCAGTTACCGGTACAATTGGAACGGAAGCAAGCTCACAGAAGCAGACTTATTAATTCACTCCTTTGGGGCTTCAGGCGTTAGGTTCTGCTTGGGGTGTTTTGACAAAGACATGCACAGAAAGCAAATATGTATAAAACCTGCTGCTCTACATAAATACATATAAAACTGGAATTAGTATATAAAAGGGGAGAGTGTGTCTGCCAGTCATGCTGCTATTGCTACTTCTATAATAGCATTTTGGTTAAAGAATAGAAATTAGCTGCAGGGAAAAAAGAACTATATGACTTTAAAAAATTCCTGAATGTGACTGAGGCATCTCTGGGAAAATTGCCTGAAATGCCTTTTCCTTCCTTACCATTGGTCTGTACAGATCAGTGGCTGCCCCAGTAGAATCTTCTAGGGAGCTTTGAAAAACGCTGAAGCACAGCCCTCACCCCCTGCCCTATGGAGCAATTACATCCAAATCCCAAGGAGTGGGACCCTGGGCATCACTAAGCTCCCCACGGCTGAGGATCCCTGGCTTCTGTTTTCCAGGCTGACACCCATGGGAATGTTTTAAAAAGTGAGCTATAACAGACATATAACATTGTGCAAGTTCAGTGTGTTGGTTGGATACATTTATATATTGTAACACCATCACCACTGCGTCGTTAGTTAACACCCGTATCACATCATGCAATTAATTCTTTTTTGTGGTGAGAACAATTAAGATCTAGTCTCTTAACAACTCTGAAGTTGATGTTCAGGATTGTTGAGTATACTCACCATGCTTTGGGTCTCTAGAAATTATTTATCTGTTTAACTAAAACCTCTCCCCATCTCCCACGCACCCCGCCCCTGGCAGCTACCATTCTACTCTCTCTTTTTACACGTTGGGCTTTTTAGGTCTTGCATATAATGGAGATCACACAGTATTTGTCTTCATCTCTCTGACTTAGCTCGCTTATTACAATGTCCTCAAGGTCCATCCACAGGAACACCCATGGGTTTTAACCACATAAACCCAGTGCTTGGTTCTGAGTTCTAATCTCGACTCTACCTTACTTACTGTGTGACACAGGCCAGGAACTTAACTTCTCTGGTTTTCCATGCCCTGTTTGGAAACAAGGCCAACCACAGCAGACTTGTCAGAACATTTGCTAATGAGGCTGCAGCAGTCCTGGTGGTCTCACCACAGCTGAGCACTGGGCAGCACTCCGCCCCAGCACTTGTAAGTAGATGGGGATGACTCGGCCTGGGAGGAAGTCAGACCCTCCCCTGGGAAATGTGTACGGTGTGAACCACTGCCAGCCCTCCCCGCTTATTTTTCAGAAAAGAGACAGATAGTGTCCCAAGTTCATGGGTCATTCTCAAACCCTTCTAACAGTTTGACACTGAGAGGCAGTGGTTATGGACTTGGACTGTACAGCCAGACTGGGTTCTCATCTCAGCTCTGCTCTAGCTAGTCGCATGACCTTGAGCTTGTCATTTCATCCCTGCAAAGGCCTTGGCTTCCTCATCTGTGAAAGGGGTTTTTCACATCTGGAGGTTGTGGTAAGGATTAAATGAGCGTGTAATGCACACCAAGCACTTTGGATAGTGCCTAGCACACAGTACCTGCGTTGTTGGTACCAAGGATGTCTCCGGAATTGCCAGGGGCTTCCCTGGACTGCAGGCTCTGTTTGTACCCATTGCCAGTTTCTCAGCCCCAGAGCTTGGCTGTGGGGGAGGACTGCCGAGCCCACCCCATCTGCCTCATGCTTCCCTGTCATGGTGACGAAGGAGGGAGCTCACCTCCAGGATGTTGTACCGAGAGTTGTCGCAGTAGTCACGGACGCCAATCTCCGTGCCCATGTACCAGCCGCTGAAGGGACAGGCGCTGAACTCCAGGCCACCGATCTCCAGAAGCATGTTGGACACAGCAGGGAGGCCATACCACTTTAGGCCCAGGTCCTTGAACCACTCAAACCTGCGGAGAGCAAGGCGACCCAGCTCACCACGGGGTGGGAGTCTCACAGGCAGGTGATGGGTGGGACATCCTCAGTCTGGGGGGCTGGAATGCCAGTGCCAGACTGGGACTGATTCTGTCAGACCTGATTCCTGGGCTCTGCTCAGACCTGTAGAATCCGATTCAGAGCTGGGGCCTGAGAATGTGCATTTTAACATGTTTCCCAAGTGATTTGGTTGGACATCTAGGCCTGGAAACCACTGCCTTGGGCTGCTGTTTACCTCCCAAGCCCTCTTTGAAAGTTAGTCCATGAGAAAATGAGTTCCTTCCCACCCCAGGGCCTTTGCATGGCAGTTCCTTCCTCCCAGGATTTTCTCTCTTCCTTCTGTGTCTGCCCAGCCCTTACACTTGAATTCTCAGCTAAAATACTGCCTACTCTAGCATGCATTCCACGAGGCCTAGTCTCAGGAGGGTCAGTTCACTTCATGCCTCCGGGCACCATAAAATTTCGATTGCAGAACTTATTGGACTTTAGTTTTTATTTGGGTATGATTGAAATTTTAAATAACGACAGGATTCCACCCTGCACTTGCCTGACTCTCTCTAATCTCAGCCCTGAGCTGGATCCTGTCCCTATTTAAAATGATGCATTGTGCATCACAGATTTTTTTTTTCCTAAATGAATGTTGATTTTTAAAAACTGTTGCATTAAAATATCATTTATCTTGATTATTGAGATTTTGGTGCCTGCCTCTATTCTGCCCCTAAGGCCAGTGCCTCCCTGTGGGTTTCCCTCGCTCTCACAGTGCAAACTCAACTCACGTTGCTGGCTTCAGTCCTCATGCTCCTGCCTGACTCCACACCCTTTTGGACTTGACTTACATCAGGTCGCACAGAGTTTTATGTGCTCCCTCTATCTAAAATTTGTGCCTGCAACAAGACAGTAGGTACTTCTGTCCATCCAACCCTTTGGGCTGGGAAAGGGCAGGTCCAGGGTGATAGCTGAGGAGTGGCAAAAGGAGGGAGATGATGGCTCAGAAAAGGTGACAGTCTCCAGGCTGGTCAAGGAGTGGTTATATTCTTGGGGGGCCCACTGTGCCCAGGCCCCATGGTGAGGACTGGAAGCAAGACCCCCTTTCAGCCTGTGTCTGGGCTGGGGAGAGAGCCAGGGGGTACAGGGATGGGCAGAGGGGGCCACTAGGCAAACCTACCCACCCGCACCCACTCCACGCCAGGCCCTCTTACTTGGGGTGCCTGATGGGCACTTCCAACACCAGCTCTGGAGGTATCTGGAAGAGCTCAGGGTCATTGCCATTGGCCTGGAGCAGGAGTGGCAGGACATCGAAGCGACCCCTCGGGGGTTTCCAGCCCTGCTGTATGCAGATCTGCAAACAGATCAGGCCAGGTCAGGCCTCCGGGTCTTCCCACCATGCCCCGACCCTCCAAACATGATGGCAATGGGGGAGGGGCAAAGACCCAGGCACGAGCCCACCAGCAGTCCCTTCTTCCGGAGGCTCTGGGCCACGCCACCTCCAGTACCAAGGTCTCCCTGACATCGCCACATAACCATCCCACGGGACAGAGGGCAAACCCGAGCCCCAGCACCATGCCTTGTTATATTCTCTGGTCTTCCCTGCCCACGGGCCCCAGAGGGCAAAGGCTGGGTCTGCACTGGCAGCGCCGTGTGCACAGGGCCTGGCCCATGGTGGGCACTGCCCTGGAACTGTCTGCACAGGGAACCTGAGACATGAAGAAGGCGCATCTATCAGAATCTGTGCCTAAAGCACCTGTGAGAGGGGCTGTCCAATCAAAATATAATGCAAGCCACATCAAGTAATTTACAAGTTTCTGGTAGCCACATTGAAAAAAGTAAAACAAAAAAAGTGGAAATAATTTAAATGATGTATTAATTTTATATCTATTTTAATTTCATTATTTAATTATTAAGTAATCATTAATGATCATATATCAATTATATCAATATTATTCATACTGTTTTAAATATAACATTGATTTCAATACTTTATATTTGACATTAAAATTGCTTATTAATTCAATATATGAAATATGCAATATATAACATATCCAATGTATTAGAAATAATTTGACAATAAAATTTAAAATAAATTTTAATATTAACATATTTAAAGCTATTTAACAAACAAATATATTTATTAACCCAATAAATGTATTAATTTATTAGTAAGTATAATAAATAGGTTAGTGCAACATTATCCACTGTGTTGTTTTCAACATGTAATCAGGATAAAAACTTGTTAATGAAATATGTGCCACTCTCTGTTTTCTGTTTCTGTCATGGAGACCTGGCCCATCCCAATCTGAACCGGCCACATCTCGAGCACTTGCTAGCCACGCGTGCCCAGTGGCTGCCGTATTGGACAGCTCAGGCAAGAGGGTTTCAAGAGATAGTCAGTGTGGCCATGTTTGGGGTGACCCCTCCTGCCGTGCTGGTGCAGAGAAGCAGCGTGGACTTAGGAGAACGTGTCCTGTCAGTGAGGTTTCTGGAGACAGAAGGAAAGGAAGGGCCGTGGTGTTCATGTTCTGGTGACTGCGAGGACAAGGTCAGCCAAGTATACAGTTAGCGCTCAGCCAAGCGCAGCAGAGAGCTTGGCTGAGTCTAAACCCGCACAGGTTTGACTCCTGGTCACCCTGGTTACAGTCCCTTCCTTAGGGTAGTAACATTTTAATAAGAAAAGCCAAATGCAATGAAGTCAGCAGCAACTGAAGGAATGGAGCAGCCCTGCCTCCCAGCCCCTCTTGGGGGAGGTACTGGGTGGAGTTTGTGGGGGGGGAATTGAAGAAAAGACAAAGATGCCATTCAACTGCAATTGAGTGGGTGATCAATAAGGGAGGTTCCCAGGCCTGTGTGCCTGAGATCCTGGTAGGCACGGTGTTTCCTGCGGGCACAGATGCTATAAGCTGCTGCGCCTGAGCTGTGCTACCTGTCTGCTTTGCCCACTGGAAGGAGCCTTGGATGGTGGTGTTTGTGTTCCCGGTGGCCTCTGTGCATTGGCTTGGGCTGCCAGCAATAGTGGCTGTGCAGGTACCATGGAGAGTCCAGCCCACCCAGGGAGGGTTGTGTGGGTAGAATAGTTGCATCAACAACTGAATGAATGAATGAATGATGAGGTTGACATATTCCCCAACTCAGAAAGCGTGGGTGTCAGATAGGGTTTCCATATGTCAGCTCCTCTCCTCCAGGTGGGAGGCAGGATATTTGGACTGTACTTCTAAGCTTTCCTTCTGTTCACTTATTGACTGGGATAAGTCCTTTGGCCTCAGTGAGACTTAGGCCACCCATCTGTGAAATGGAACAATGGTTTCTGTTATGAGGTTGGGCAAGGTAATGGCATGAAAATGACCAACTGACCACATGTAAAGAACCAGCTGGGCTGGGGCAGCTGAAGGGAGAAGGAGGTTTGGGGAAGAATAAACAATGGCCCTCTTGCTGCTTTCTCTGTGATAACGTTCAACTAGGAAAAGTCTGTGGATGAAAGCAGTTTGAGAACGGGGATGAGAGCCCAGGTGGGCACAGACTGGGTGGCACATACCTCCGTGAACTCCACGTTGGCTGGGTCCCCCAGGATGGAGCCATCAGGCTGCTTGTAGCCGGCATAGCGGATGAGCTGGGCGTTCCAGACTCGGAAATCATGCTTGCTGTCGATCCTCTGGGGAAATATGGTGATGGCCGACCTGTGGTGGAGGAAGGGGACACTTGGCATCAGGGGTTTGCACTTGGGTGACGTCTTTCCTAGGTGTCACCCAAGACAATGACTACATAGCTGGGCCAAGGTCCCCAGGGCCTATGGAGCAGCTTTTGGGAGGGAGGGACCTTGTGCTGCTACTCCAAGGCACCGCTGCTCTGAGGAATGGTGAGAACAGGAGGCTTAAGGAAAAGGGTGCTTCTCAGATGTCTTTTAAGCAACTTGACATGGGCTAGTTTCTCAGGGAATTCTCATGCAGCAGGTAATCTTCAGGGAAAGAAAAATAGACCCTGCTTCCCGTTGAGAATGAACCATCAGTTTCTAGTTCTAATCTTTCTCCTTCCATAATTACCACCATTGCTCTTACCCCTCCCATTACGTAACAAAGTCTACAGATTTACGACTGAAAAAGAGATCACCTTCCATTTATACTCACATTTCTTTTCTCCAAAACTATAGATCACCCAGTGGCCTCGCCCACCTAACTAGGCAACTCTGACACCATGTACTGTTACTAAATGGGAGGTGTCTCCTGCTGAGGGCACCCAGCGGGAGCCCTGCTCTCTGTTTGTTAAAAGGAGGTCAGCAGGGCTGGAGAGGTGTTAACGACGAGCCCAAATTGAGACATTCTCCTTAGCGTCATCAGAAGGATTTAAAAAAATCAAAGGAGATAACTTTTCCTGAGGTGGTTCAATGTTATCTCATGCCAGGAGTTCCTGCCACTTGGATCCATTGGTCCCCTTGGTGGACCGAGTCCCAAGCTATGACATGTATCAGCATGGGAGCCACATCGTGGGTCCAGCCCACTGCTTAGACCTTCTGCCCCACACATCCCGCCTCTGGAACTTTGTCCCCCTCGGCTGGAATCCCTACCTGTTCTCAGGCTTCCAAATTCAAGCCCCAATGCAAATCCACTTTCTCCACAGAGCATCCCCTGTCCCATCTAGTTCCCAAGACCTTCTTTCTGAGCACATTTCAGTCTCACTGTTTGCACAGAACAATATCACATTGATGCAATGCATCTGGTGGTGAGTCTAGAATGGGGGCTGAAGGTAAAAGTCACAAAGAGCCAGAGATGCTCCTACAAATCTCTTCGCAAAAGTGCCATATTGGGAATCAACCCAAGATGAGTCAAACCACCGGTTTTCACTCCAGCAGTAGAACACATGGCTGTTTCTTCGGTTGAGCACCAGATAAAGGGTGTTTGTATAATATATGTAGATTCAAAAAGCATGTTTAGAAACACCAGAACCACACACGGCAGGGTGGGACACTCACTCTGTGTGCAGGAACTGAGACCAACAGCAGAAATACAACATACCACACCTCTCGGCTCCTGCATCTCCTAGGTCTAATCTCAAAACACAAAGATGCCAACACCCCACACTGTTTAAATCTCTCATCCTGGCTGGTGTGGCCCAGTGGACTGAGCACTAGCCTGTGAGCCAGAAGGTCACTGGTTCCATTTTCCGGCAGGGCACATGCCCAGGGTGCGGGCCAGGTCCCCAGTAGAGTGTGCAAGAGGCAACACATCAATGTTTCTCTCCCTCTCTTTAGTTTCACACATGTTTTAATAGGTAAATAAGCAAATAACATTTTTTTCTCTCTCTCCCCTCTGTTCTTTTCTCTTGCCTGCTTTTCTCCCCCATGTTTAGATTATTTCTATACATGGCATACATGCTCTTATATATGTGGTCCAGATGTGTGGTTTTAAAATTTGAAAAAAAAAAGTCAGCTGAGTATTTTCTTCAATAGAAGATCCCACGGAGACTTCCCTGAAGTGGAGGGGCACTCCTGGCCTGTGAAGCATCCCCCCTTTCTCATATCACCCCATCATGGCATTGCTGGGAAACTACCGGAATGGCCCACAAGCTCCGTGAGGCTGAGACCTCAAGCAAGCCCTCCTTTGATGCTCAGGACATGCGGAGTTTTCTCTGAACAGTGAGGTCTTCTAGTGAAAGGACATACAGGTCACTCTTGAGCAATGTGGGGTCTGGGGGCCCTACCCCATGTGGCTGAAAACCCACAGCTAACTTCTGACTCCCAAAACTTAACTATTAATAGCCTGCTGTTGCCTGAAAGCCTTACCGATAACAATCAACATATTTTTGTATATTATCTGCATTATAATTTTGTATTCTTAGACTAAAGTAAGCTACAGAAGAGAAAATACTATTTAAAGAATCATTAGGAAGAGAAAAATACATCTTCTGCATTTCTTAAAAAAAGTCTGAATCCAAGTGGCCTGTGCACCTGAAACCGTGTTGCACAAGCATCCACGGTGCTAATTCCCCATGCAGGCCCTGAGCTTGGATTACAGGCCCTTTTCCTACCAGCAGGCTCAGCTGCCAAATACTGTTTCCTTCACAAGGAAGAGACTCATGCAAGAGATCCCATGCTTCATGCCAACAAGCCACTTTGGGGATGAGCTCAGTGTGGCCTGGGAGCTCATGGGAATATCCCTGCAGTGGCCTGGAGATGGGCTGGTCCTCAGGAGCTGGGAACAGATGCCAGGGCAGGGGACTGAGCGGGCAGCATTAACAAGGATAACTGCCCATCTGTGGGGCCCCAGCTGTGCCCTTCCAGCTGCTCCTTTCCCAGCTGCAACTTGCTGGTGTGAAAGCCACCAGACCACACCAGGGCCTTCCTGCCTTGGCCTGCTCCTGGTGGCTTTGTTCTTCATGTGGGGCGAGAGGAGTTGGCTCAGTGGAAACTGGCGAAGTAGTCCCCACTGCAGCAGGAAGAAAAATTAATTGCTTTTTCAACCAAGGGAGATTCTGAGGCTGCTCCAGGCAGCAGAGCAGGAGCTGGTAAAAGCAGGTCACCTCTGGCAATGGGATTCTCCTGTTCCCAGGAATGAGAACCATCCCTTCCTGCTGTAGCTTTGCAAACACACAGGAATCTGTTTCTCCCAAAGATGAGGGGCAAGGTGGTGGAACAAGGGATGCCAGGCCACCACTCCCAGCTGTTGCATCTCCCCGAGAGGGTGAGGGGAGTATTTCCCTGGCAGGTGAGCCAACTCCAGACCTCAAAGTCAGTGCTGGGGGCACTCCCCTTCCCCAAGCTGGTCCGCTCACCTGAGGTTCCCTTTGTTGGTGGCATACTTGATGTGGTTGCAGATGTAGTTGAACATCCCATGAGCTGTGGTGCAGTCGCGGGCATCAAACACCTGGAAGAGGGGCATCATGGGATTGGTGGCCTCCCATGCCTCCTCGGCTCCCCCAGGGCAGCCTTTCCCATTGGAGGAGAGCCTGGAGCTCACTCTAGCTGCAGCCCCATCAAACCAGGAAAAATTCCATAAATGTAGGCATGGAGTGTGAGTGATGTGGCAAAGGGATAGTGAGGAGAGGAGAGACTTTTAGTGGGCTTGTTATTGTTTCCTGTAAGGCTACCAGTGATTAAAAAACAAAACAAAAACTAAACAAGAAACCCTTGAGTTTGATAACTAACCTACTCCCAACTTGAAACTATTCCTCAGCAGAAAAAAATCATACCAGGGGACATAGATTCTGATGTTTTTAGTGAGTAGGCAAACAATATAGATAAACAAAGACAGCAGGTGTAAGACAAAAGGGAGTGGTGAGGTCTATAATAAAGTGAAGTGCATAAGCCTAACCAAGAGGTATGCAAATTCATTTAAAAATAAACACTGTGTTGACTAAAGGAGACATGACTTGAAGCCAGATTTGGTTATGACCTGAGAATCTGGGACCCCATGACGACCATCTGGTAGTTCACTGTGGCCTCCAGATGCTGTTGGTAGGAGCTGAGCCATTGTGAAACTCGTCCCTCCCCCCCCCCACCCCCTCCACCAAAGGGTTCATCAGGAATCTGAGCCTCACAGCCTACCTGCAGCTTGGACCACTGGATCCTGCCGACACAGCGGGAGGCATTCCTCCAGGCATGCTTGGCCCCATAGATGAGCTCCGTGTCTTTGAGCTGGTAGGTGCTGGTGGTTTCGATCTCTTTGTTCACCTCTTCTAGCCTCTCCATGTGGGCTTTGGAGCCAAATCTGAGTGAGGGGGAAGAGAGGTAGGAGTGTCACCTTCTCTCCAAAACTAGAGGTCGGTGAAAGGAGGGAGCTATTCTAGGAGGCCAGAAGCCACAGAAAGTCTGAGTTGATTTCCGGATACAATATAGTTCAAGCATGAAGTAGAGACCGCAAACTAAAATGCCCACAAAGGTGCAGCAGTGAGTGAACTGGTTGGGCAGGGACTGTGGCAAACAGGTGAGCCCATGCTTGGTCCAAAGAGGACAGACACACTCTGCTCCACCCAGCTGTTGCCTGAGAGCCATGGGGGCCCGCTGCTGCCTGATCTTCTTTCAAACAAAACCAGAAATTAGATTTTTTAAAAAGGAAACTTCTAATTTTAAATGATGGCAATGAATTAAATTTTAGAAAGTCAAAAAAATTATTATGAAAAATTTCAGACTTATAAAAAGGCATAAAAAATACAATGAACACTCATGCACCAAATCTAGTAAATAATAAATAAAAATATTATAAGAAGCAATAAATGAGAATATTATTATTCCTTGATGACTACTTCCCTATAATAGCCCACTTCCTTCCTAGAAGTGACTGCTATTTTGAATGTGGCATTTACCATTCTCATAGTTTTGCCAACATGCATATATAGTACTACTATATATAGTACTGCATATATTAAATATATGTATAGTAATATTCTGCATGTTTAAAATGTTTACATAAGCCCTGGCTTGTATACCTCAGTGGATTGAGTACAGGCCTGAAAACCAAAGGGTTGCTGGTTTGATTCCCAGTCAGAGCACCTGCCTGGGTTGCAGGCCAGGTCCCCAGTAGGGGGTGCTCCAGAGGCAAACCACATATTGATGTTTCTCTCCCTCTCTTTCTCCTTTCCTTCCGCTCTTTCTAAAAATAAATAAATAAATAATCTTTCATTTATTAAAAGATTAACAACTTGTCCTTTCTTTCTTTTGTGAGCTTCATTCCTGCAGGCAAACAGAGTTCTAACCCATTCATTTTTCTACAGCTGCATAGTATTTCATTATGGAAAACACCACATTCTATTTACGGATTCTCCTGTCAGAGGGCATTGAGGTGGTTTCCAGCTAGTTCTTTAATTTTAATTTTTTTCTATGATAACAGTGTTCCAGTGAACATTTTTATGTGTGCCTTCTTGTGCGTAAGTGTGCGAGTTTCTTTAGGGTGTATACCTGGGTGTGGAATTGCTTGAAATGTTTTAAATGAAGGCCCAACAAAAACACCTGGGGGCCAGTGTGGCGGGCAGAGGCCTCATGCTCAGGTCTTAGTTCAGCTGCCTGCAAAGGTGGAGCTGAAGTCCAACTGAAGTCTTTGTTCCCAGCACTCTGTCACTCACCCAGGCTCCCCAGTGTCAACATGAACTTGCCTTTTAATGGATGAGTAGTACTGATCGATAAACTCTTTGGCGAGAGGGAAGAGCTGTTCTTTAGTGCGGACATCTTCAGGCCTTCGTATTTGCTGAGAAGCGTGCATAATGGAGCCCATACAGATGTGCTCGCTGCATCCTGTTTCCTGGGCGGCAGAGGGAGATGCGGGCTATCACTTGGTCTTGCCCAAGTGTGGCAGGTAATGGGCTGCAGACTTAGAGTGGATATCCATGGTGGAGTTTACCTGGCCTTTAATTCCCAAGGGAGCCTTCTTGAGTACCAGCTTCAAATCATGGTTGGATATGGTCATTGGCCAAGGTAAAGAACCCTAAGCAGCATATTAAGGTTCTGAAAATGTTTGTTCTACCCAGCTGGGGGGAGGAAGGGCTTTGTGACTGGCATTCCCTTAGTACTAACGCCCAAGGTGCTAGCAGAGTGGCTACAGGGACTTGTTTGGACACATCTAAGGTGCGTTGATTGCAAAAGATAGCCCCAATTTCCCCCTCCCTATACTCACACCCTTTGCAATGTGACTTTATAGCAACTCTTCATCAAGAGGCGGGGCCTCTTTCATCAATTCCTGGCCTGTAATCCACTAGATATCAGCAGTGACCCCAGAAGCTCTGACAACCCAAAATGTCTTCAAATATTGCCAGTTGTCCTCTGGGTGGATACACAGGGCAGTCCCTTCCACAAAGAACTATCTGGTCCCAAATGTGGGTAGTGCTGAGATTGGTAAATCCTGGTCTACACCCTCCTGACATACTCACCAATGTACTCTTAAGGTGGAGGGTGTCCGTGAGAACCACGTCAGTCTCCCAGTTCTTGACCTTGAGGAAGCGGGGGCACTTGGAGGGGCTGCCATTCTTTGTGGGGGACTGTTTTCCTGAAGCAGGGGACTGAGGAGAGAATGAAGAGGGGACGTTAGGCAGGGTCTTGAGGGCACTGGGACATTGTCTCCATGGGGACAGGAGAGGCATTGCTCTTGCTGGAGTCTGCTCAGAGTTACCCACTGTCTGCACAGAGAGAGGGGTCTGAGTCTCCTTGGCTGACACATGCAAAGTGTCTGGGAACCTGGCCCTGCCACCAATGTAGAAGGAGATGTCATGGAAGAGCCTTTTGGGTTCTGCTCTGGGGATGGGTTAGGAGCCCAAATGTGGTGGGGAGCTCCCTGGTGCCTTGACCAGCTGGGCAGACAGCAGGGACTCAGTGCATGTTTGCTGAATGAATAAGCGACCCAAAGGACTCCATCAGTTTCTCTGAAGAATTAAGCCCTCAGGGTTGCAAAACTGAGGCTGCGTCAAGTTCCTTTTCTGGGCCTCCCTGCTACAGCCCAAACTCACCATTTCTAGCAAGTACTGGGAAAACAGAAGGTTTAAATTAGAAAGATTTGCATAGAACATTTTCCCCAAATTTCAGGTTTCTGCCTCTCAAAAATGCCAAGCATGTCCCTGTCTCAGGGCCTTTGCAATTCCTGCTCCTTCCGTCTTAAACACCTTCAGTTCTCCATTTGTCTTCACCACCGTAAGCAAACTGCCCAGAAGGTGAGGGCGATTAAGTCCTGGACTGAGCAATGGGGCCCCTCCATTTCAGACTCATGGATAAGGACCACATTCTATCTCAGGTGTTTCTGAGCAGTTGTCTACCTGGTGGGCAGGGGTGTGCCTGCGCATCAGACAAGTATTAGTCACTCTGCAACGTGAGAGGGGAGGCAGCAGGCAACCCTGATGCAACAGCTGAGCAAGGGAGGGGAGAAGAGCCAATGTTGAGTGACACTCATGCCAAAGGGTAGAGCAAAGGGCAGTGACCTTGAGGCAGGGCATTCACACTTTCAACTGTCATACTCTGGGCCCCTTCGATATGCTAGGTGCTGCTGGGCATGGGGGACACTCTGGTGAGCAAGTCACACAGAGTCCTTGACCCTCTGGAGCACTGTCGTGGGAGATGGAGATAGTATGTAAAAGAATACATGGACAATGTAACTTCAGGTGGCGCTAAGAATATGAAATAGAGGGAGGTGACAGTGACTAAGCAGAGGGGGAAAAAGGCAAGTTCAAAGGCTCTGAGGCAAAAGTGAGCATGCTAAGTTCAAAGGACCAGCAAATCGACCAGTGTGGCTGGAGTGACAAGCCATGGCGAGTACAAGGCAATGAGGTCAGAAAGGGGGTAGGGGCCACATTACATCAGCGTGGAGGACCTGAGGTGGGTGCGGGAGCTGTGGATTACCACCAATCCAGGACAGAACTCACAGAGAACGCTGAAAGGCTACTACTGAAAACTGCCATTCAGCGAGTACTTAGTATGTGCTCAGCAAAAACCTTATTATCCCCATTTCACAGATGAGAAAACCGAGTCACAGGGAGGTTAACTATATTGTCCAAGATCATAGAGCTAGTAAGCTAGAGTCAGGAGTCAACTCCTGGCAGTCCAACTCTTAAACCATGCCCCTGACTGTGTGACAACTCTGCTTTTTGACCATCATGCCTAATTCATTCATTAACTCATTCATCAGCCACTCATTCAACATGGGTTTACTGAGTATCTCCTATGTGCTAGGCAAGGCAGCATGGACCTAGGCTACTGCTACAAAGTAGACAGATGTGATCTCTGCCCTCATGGAGTTCACCATCCAACAAGAAGGGGGATCACAAGTGAATGAGCCACTCTAATCAAGAGCAGTGGGTGCAACAGCATGGCACATTGGCAGGATGGAGGGGACTGTGGAAGCACATGGAAGAGGCACCTGACCCAGACATTCGATTTCTAAGTCAAGACCTGCAGGACAAGTGGGTGTTAGCCAGACAAAGAAGGGGGAGCAGCAGGGTCTTGCAGGCAGAGAGAACAGCCTGGGCAAAGGTCCTGAGGGGAGAGGCCTATCACAGCCGCCTGGTGACCAGTGGCCAGCTCTGGGTTAAAGCACCCCTGCCGCCGTGTTGAAGTTTGGGGACAGGAAGCAGGTGAACGCACACCGTTAGGAAAGATAGCTGCAGCGCAGGGAGCAGTAGCAGAGAACGGATGGCAGGGGCGTGACTCATGATCTACCACCCCTCTCTGCCCTGGCCAGGCCCAGTCATCCCCAGTGGTTCCCATCTCAGTGCTGGGCACCACTGTCCATGCCCCTGTGCAGGCCACAGGTGGGAGCTGTCTGGGACATCCTCCTTGTCATCGCCCACATGAACCCATCCCTCACACCCCTCTACCATAGCTTTCTAAATTGCTCCAGAATCCCTCCGCTCCTCTGTCCGAGCCACCATCATCCCTCACTTGGACGATGGCAGCTGCCTCCTAAATGTTAGCCATTACTTACTACAATCGGCGTTATTATTCTAGCACAATGTCTGGCATTATTGCTACCGCAACTGCTGTAAGCACCATCACTACACTACGGCCAGACCGGAAGCAGGAAAGCAGGGATTTGGATGCATTCTCTCCTCGGTCCCCCTTTGGCACTTTCTGTCCTGCCAGACTTTGTTTCACGTGTGTCCCTGTGTGAGGCTGTGTACAAACCGCTCCACTTCCTTTGCAGGCTTCCAAAGACATTCTAAACCCTTCTTTAGGATTCTGTCTCCACTGTTGTCTCCTCCAGCAGACAAGAAGGTGACGGGAGTCACCTCTGGGCAGGCCTTTGTTGTGACAAATTCCTCTGATGGGGCCAACAACCATGAAGAACCCACAGTCCTCCCTTGCCCGAGTGGGAGGCACCCGGGCAGCCTCTGTAAATGCCAGGCAGCACTCGGCCAGCGTAGAAACTGTTTGGACCGTCCATATTAACACCCTGGAGCAACTGGAATCCTGGGGGGACAGCAGAGGTGGTACTGGTGTGGGGTCAGGCCCAGGACCTAGTACTCAAGGAGACTGTGGGGGGGCAGATGGGTGGGGAGCTCAGTGAGGCAGGAGGAGAAGGTGGGGGTGTGGCCAGTGGGCGGGCAGCCTGCAGCCTTCACTGGCAGGGAGCAGAGCTAACAGGCCTGATAAAAGAAGCCATCTGGTGAGGTTCCAGGTGTAAGGGATGGTCACTACAAGCTGAGTAATCGGGGACCCAAGCGCCAGGGTTGCCACTCTGCACCCCGGGCTGTGCTGAACCGCACACTCAAAACCCGCCATTAGGGGGCCACTGGCAGGGCTGTTGTACTTACGGCTTTGATGTTTTAATTAGCCAGCAGTAATATTAGATGACTCAAGAGGGGACAAATGGGAGATTAATACAGCAGTCAGCAGCCCTGGATGGAGGATGCAAATGACTTTTCTGAGTGGGGACCAGAGTGCTCTGGTGAAAAATGCAGATTAGTGGCACTTGTGAGTCATGCTGGGGACAGGGCACAAGTGGGCTTTGGGCTGTAGCTGTATGTGTGCTTTTCTGGATTG
This sequence comes from Anoura caudifer, assembly GCA_004027475.1. Lineage (NCBI taxonomy): Eukaryota > Metazoa > Chordata > Mammalia > Chiroptera > Phyllostomidae > Anoura > Anoura caudifer. Next base: position 270,939 of record PVKU01000629.1, read on the forward strand.
GTGTCTGGGGTGGACAATGGAAGCTTTTCAGGCAGCAGGAGGCACTGATCTGATCTAGTAAGCTCTGTGGGAGGGCTGCCCGCTCACAGATGTGGAGAGAGGGTTCTGAGTTTGCGGGCATTTCAAAGGCTATGGCAACTGCAGTTTGCAGAGGCCCTGAGGACATGGTCATTAGCCTGAGAAGAGACAGCTAGCTGAAGCCAATGTCAGCCTGGAGCTCCAAGCCAGGAATTCATGCCTCTAGGATTTTGTTCTTTGTTTTAAACAGCTTATTTATTGATCTATTTTTTGGAGAGAGGAAGGGAGAAAGGAAGGGAGAGAGAAACATCACATGCGAGAGAAACATTGATTGGTTGCTTCCCTTAAGTGTCTGGACCTGGGATTGAACCCACAACCTAGGTATGTGCCCTGACTGGGAACAGAACTGGCAGCCCTTCGGTTACGGGACAACACTCCCAACCGAGCCGCAGCAGCCAGGGTGCTTGTAAGACTTCTGACAGCCGGATTCCTTCTCCCCTCTCCTTCCCTCCCTTCTTTCCCTCCTTCAACAAACACACATGGAGCACCTACTGTGTGCCAGGGACTTGGGTTCTGGGCCCTGCACTGGTCCCCAGCCTCACCCCACAACTGGGAGAAGCACCTTACAGCTGCAGAAGTCTGTGAAGACTCCTTGCCCCACATCTGGTCTGCCCCCCACTCTGATACTGCGTATGAGCTAACAGTGGTTTTTCCATTTTTTAGCTTAAGTAAAAAAAATCAAAAGAAGATTGTTTCATGATGCATGCAAGCTACATGAAGTTCAGATTTCAGTGTCCACAAATAAAGCTTTATTGGCACATGGCTACACTCACTTGTTTCTACATTGTCTAAGGCTGCTTTTGTAAGACAATGATAGAGTGAGTAGTAGTGACAGAGGCCAAGATGGTAGGGTCCACAAAGCCAAACATATTTCCTATCTTCATGGAAAAACCTTGCAGACTCCTGAGCTACAGCACTGAGTTCTACTGGTTGAACTCTAAGTGATGTGGCATGTCTCCATCTCCTCAGATGTCACTACATGAGACATCTTTCCCAATCATTTGCTAAAATGATACCTCCCCTCTGGTATCTATGCTCCCTCTCCACCCTTACTGTGTTTCATCTTCCTTCCTAGTATTTCTCACTGCTTGCAACTATTGTACGTGTAAATAGCTACCACTTAGATTTATATATGTCTCTACGGATTCAGTTTTCTGCCTCCCCACTGCTCACTCTGTTCTCTCTCTATCCCCTAGACCAGTGTCTGACATGTAGTACACGTTCAACAAATATTTGAGGTCTGCCGTGGACTGAATTGTGTCCCCAATTCATATGTTAAAGTCATAACTCCCCATGTGACCGTACTTGGAGATGGGGTCTTTAGTAGGTAATAAGGTTAAATGGGGTCATCAGTGTGGGACCCTAATCTGATAGGATTCATGCCGTTAAAAGAAGAGGAAGAGATCTCTCTCTCTCTCCCACACATGCAGAAGGCAGGCTGCATGAGGACACAGCAAAGGTGGCTGTCTGCAAGCCAGGAAGAGAGCCCTTACCAAATGTGTCCATGCTGGCAACTTGACCTTGGACATCCAGCCTCCAGAACTGTGAGAAGTAATTTCCTGTTGTTTAAGCTGCCCAGTCTGTGGTATTTTTGTTATGGTAGCTCAAGCTAACTAGTATAAGATCTAAATGCATTTCAAGACGGTGGAGTACCTTAAACGCTAAGCCAGAGACTTTGGTCTTGACTTAGTAGAGAATGAAGAGCCCCTGAAGCTGCCTGAATGACCTTATCAAAGCTGAGTTTTGAAAAAGGTGTGACTGTAAGGATGGCAGGACAGGAAGGGAGGAGATGGAGACTGGGGTGCCAGAAGAGAGCCCCACGGGGGGAGGGGAAAGGACAAAGCCAACACTGATGCAGAAGCTTCCAGTATGAGTAAGTGGGTGCAGGGTGAGCCTTGCAGCAGAAGTTGGGCAGGGAAAGCAGGAATGACGAGAAGGTGCAGGGAGGCTGGATTTTAAGGCAGGAAGACATCAGAATCTGGAGGATCTAGAAACAGAAGCCCGGCACCCTGTCCTTCCCACTTATGGGCTGTCACCATCAGAACCTCAGAGTGAAACAGGGCCAGGAGCTCGACAGCAGGGAGGGAGGCACCTGTGAGACACAGAGCACCTGAGGAACTGTCATGGGTTGAACTGTGTCCCTCCCGAATTCATGTGTTGACGTCCTAACCCTCAGAACATGACCTTATTTGGCACTGTTAGTGAAGTGGTTGCGTTAAAGTGAGGTCATTCGGGTGGCCTTATCCTCTATGCCTGAAGTTTCATAAAAAGGGGAAGTTGGGAGACAGACAGACATGTGGACAGGGAGAATGCTGCGGGAACAAGAAGACGGCCATCAGCAGGCCTCGGAGAGGGGCCTGGGGCAGAGCCTTCCTCGCAGTCCCCAAAGGAACCAGCCCTGCCTGCGCCTTGATTTCAGACTTCCAGCCCCCAAAACTGGGAGACGACTGATTTCTGCTGTTCAAGCCACCGGGTTTGGGGTGCTTTGTTATGACGGACCTGGGAAACTAAGGAGCAGCAAGCCCCACCTGTCCAAGGAGAGCAGCTTCTCATTCTGTCACTGTTGATGCCAATGACAGCTCCTGCATTATAGACCTGTAGCTGCCCTGCGTGGCTCCTATTCAAACAGGGGCAGCAGGCCATCCACGCCAGGAGCCAGATGCTGCACACTGTGCCCTCAGTGGCAGGTCCCGGCCCCACGCCCCCAGACAGCAAGTGTAACCCAGTTATGAGCTGCTGTGGCAGCTCAGGGTTCGGGATGACAGACTGGCACGCTGGCAGGTATACACCCATCCATGCAATTAAAAAATTGCTATTTAAAAAACTTAACCAACTGTGTTTAATTCCTTGGAGCCTAATTTCCTTGCAGTGTGTTCAAAGCATTATTTCTAAAGGGATTCGTTCTTCATAATAGCTCCACAGGAGCTTGAAATAACTTATTCTCTTACTCTCTCTGTCTCTCTCCCCACTCCCCCAATTCTATAGTCAATGTTCAATAGGTTGTGGAGGGGGACTAAGGAAGGGGTGCCTGGGGGTCATACCCATCACAGTCTGGGTCCAAAGACAAGGGCCTGTGGAGATGAGGGGTTGTTGGGTTAGATTGCTGATTCTTTCCCCAAATGGGCTGATGCTTATCATGGCCATGATGTCACGAGATAACCAGATAATATTAGACAACTTTAAATGTGGTCCAATTACCAGACCAGAACGTATATGTGTACTATAAATTAATTTTAGAATAAATCCTGTAATCATCTTGTGGCCTATGTATTATTGGATGGTGTGTTTATAAACAGCATTAAATTGCTAAATGTGAATAGTTAGAATGCACAAGCTTTGTGATTATGTTTTGGCTTTAAAATATTCTAGGACCCACCCTGGCTGGTATAGCCCAGTGGATTAAGTGCAAGCCTGTGAACCAAAGGGTCTCTGGTTTGATTCCCAGTCGGGGCATATGGCTGGGTTGCAGGCCAGGTCCCTGGTAGAGGGCGCACGACAAGCAACCACACGTTATTGTTCCTCTCCCTTTTTTTTCTTCCTCTCTTCCCTTTTTTTAAAATTAAATAAAATCTTTAAAAAATAAAATAAAATATCCTAGGACCCTCAGAAAGTGGATCTGGTTTGCATATCTATTGACCTCTGAGAATCTCTGGTTTCTGGCCACTGATAGGAATTTGCCAAGGGAAGAGACAAAAATGACCTTGGCCCAACCTGGCCTATCTGAGTAAAGAGTTTGCATACGGTTTGAGGCAGTGAATGGACATGCAGAATGGTGTCACTTGTTCCCAAACCAGAATGCCATTGTCCCACTGAGACAACAGTTGGGAGAGCATGCATTGAATATATTCACTATTAAAATAAACAGTTAGCAAAACAAGCGGAAATTCCCGCAGGGCCAAACCCAAACACCCGGCAATTCAGGCCCCACTTCCTGGCTCCATCCTGACTCTGAACCCCTAGGCAAGGCTGGTCTCCTAGGCAAGTGACCCACAAAGACCCTGGGGGTCATGTGATGGCCTGGGTGAGGGGACATAAAACATTAGCAAGATTTGGATTCTGCTCCCCTCCAGGGCCTGAGGGTGTCTCTGGTCAATATAAATTCCTGGAAAGCATCTCTGTTGAAAGTCTTTGTCTGTGTTCCAGGGCACTTGGGAAAACACTGGATAACCTGGGAAAGGGGAGGGGACTAAAGGTGCTTTTGGGGAAAATCCAACCTGGGTGTCTAACTCTAGTAATAAGTCAGATCAAGGCAAGGGATGGCTGGCCTGATTGAGTTGGGGGGCAAAACTGAGCTTAATAGCCACTTACAGCTAGGGATGTGGGGCACCCGCCCACACAGAGAAACTAATCTCAAAACATGGAAGCTTTCTCAAGTGCTTTGAAGAAGCTCACGGAACAAAGTTATCAACTGGAACCCCAAGGTGTCTACCTGATTGGGGCCAGAGGCGTCTGCTATAGCCAGCAGGTGGGGAACCTCTGTGCAGGATCCCAGGAAGCCTGGCCATCACAGGGCGGTAACTGCTGTGTGTGTGTCTACATCTGAAGCTTGTCTTGGAAGTGGAAGTTCCTGGAAGTGGAGGCACATGTGTGATGGGAAGAGGACACCTTGACTGTGAGCTCCTCCAGGGCGGAGATCACATTCAGTTTCATTGCATTTTGAGTAATACTTCTCGAATGCCTATTTGGTGCCCAACCTGGGTTTGGCCATTGCACATTGGCTAGTTTCCTCCTGGGAACCCATGTTTCAGATGTGGAAACAGAGGCTCTATCCTCAAATTAACAACTCACAGCCAACAGGGCTGGGCAAGGGGTCCAGGGCCTCAGGGTGCCTGCCTCTCCACTCCCAGCCTGGTCCCCGGGAGGCAAGAGTGACATATGTGACATTGATTTGAATGATCAACAAGGATGATGATGTGGCTGCAAAGGGGCAGAGGTGCAGCTCTGTCACCAAGACGCAGTGGGCGCTCACTTTCCCTTTCTGGGCTGCTGGGATGCCATCGGTAAAAGAGGAATGGTGCTTCTTATCCTACCCGCCTCACATTAGCAGTGCAAGAATTAGTAATACATCTATACCTACATTGGCAGTATAATTTTTACCCAAATAATAATAACAACATCAATACACATTTTTGGAGGACTTATTCTGGGCCAGACTCTATAAAGTTAAGAGTGGCTTTGCGGCTCCATGGCCAGCGTTCAAGTCCCACCACCTCCAGATACTAGTCATGTGACCTTCATTGGGCTACTAACCCCTTTCTCTGTGCCTCAGTTGACTCATCTATAAAGTGGGGACAAGAATAGCATCTCATTGGGTTGGGCTGGGAATGAAATGAAGCTGCAGACTGCTTAGCATAGTGCCTGACCTGGTTCAAGAAACAATAGTAGCTATCCTTGTTAAGTGACGCTGTTGTCTCACACGGCATTTCATGTCATCCGTCCCACACCTTGATGCATCTGTTAGACCCTGCTGGGAATGGAAGGCTCAGTGCAGATATTAGTTGTCCAGCCAAGGTCCCCAGGGGTTAGAGGCTGACTCCAGAGCTGAATGCTTCGCCCGGGGCTATAGGGGAATGAGTAGGAGGGTGAGAATGGCCACGCCCCACAAGGTGGCATTGTTATCAGGGTAGTTGTTATTTTTATCCCCACATCCTTAATGCACAGTGAGTCAGGGCTGACTTAGAAGGTTGCCCCGCAGCATGCTGGGTTGTCACCAAAGGGCAGTGTGTTTCGCTGGTTTGCCTTCACCCACGTGAGGAGGGACTCCTCAGCCTCACTGGGTCTGGCTGCCTCCTTTCTGGCTTTCAGCAAAGCCGGCACTTGCGAGCCAGTGGGGTTTGCACTCATGCAGAGAGAGGCCCACAAGCCTCTGAAGACTGGGGACCCACAGCATTCCCCAGTTGCCTCATAAGGAGCTCTCTGGAGAGTGGGGTGATGCTGCCACTTACCTGGAAACAGAGAAAAGCTTCTCGACAGATTTTGACATTTGAAAAGTAGCTGGCAAGCCCTGTGTCCCCAGGGGTGATGGACTGCCAGGCTCCTGATGAGGTCATGGGAGTGGGGAGGGGGATTTCAATGGAAGTCATCTGACTACCTGAACGCTTTTGTCAGAAAGAGGCTGGAGAGAGGGGCAGAGGGCTGAATAAGAGGGAAGAATGCCACATGGAAATCTCATTTCCCCCAGTCCCAAGACCCTCTGTGCACCTACTAAGGACTGGACTGATGCTTAATTAGTATCTGGAAATAGACGTTCTGCCCTCAAGCAGGGCACAGTTCCACCCTGACTCCTCAGGAAAGCAAATCAGGAAGGCAAGGGATACAGATGCTGAATACGAAGGGAAAGAAAGAGGGCTTCATTCAGTCCTGTAGTTCTGCAGGGAGAATGGACAAGCAGCAGCTTCTCCAGCCATTTCACCAAGGTAGCATTTTCACTTAAGAGGATTATCATGAATGGTGTCAACGTTCAATCTGCGTCTCAGGTCGGAAAGAACGCTGCATTTTTTGTGAATTTGCTCAGGCTGGGAAACATTTCCGAGCCCCGTGGCCATGGAGCTGCCTAACGGGGGAACAGGGCTGCTTCCTGAGCCCTGGGACACAAAGGTGACCCAGTGCCGAGGCCTCTGCCCCTTTCCGCTCTATTTCTGAGAGGCACTTGGAACATGGAGTCTCAGAGCACAGAGGAAGGGAGGGTCTCATGGGCTGGTGGATCAGAACTTGGGGACCAGGTCGAGGATGTGCTGATGCAGGAGTGAATGGGAACCCCAGCACCGCGGGGCTCTGCGTGTGCTTCCAGGAGCTGCCAAGTGGAAACAATTTGGCCGCCTTAACCTTGGGAAGACTCAGTCATTCTCCCTTCCTCCAGGATCCTTTCTCCTTCCCCAAGGACTTGGAACTGACATTTTAGAGGAGCCCTAAGGCAAGTCCTCACCACCTTTCCCTCACTGCTATAGACTGAATGTGTCTCCTCAAAATTCATATGTGGGAACCTAACCCCCAAGGTGATAGTGTGGAGAGGCGGGGCCTTTGGGAGGTTATGAGGTTATGAATAAGGGATTAGGGCCCTTGTATGAGAGATTCCAGAAGCTCTCCTGCCACTTCCACCTTATAAGGTCGCAGCAAGAAGACTGTGTCTATGAACCAGGAAGCAGGCTCACATTAGACATTGAATCGGCTGCCACCTTGATCTTGGGCTTCCCAGCTTCCAGAACTATGAGAAATAAATGTCTGCTGTTTATAAGCCTCCAGTCTACATTATTGGGTTGTAATAAGCCCAAATAGACTGATATTAATCATTTCACCATGATGCCCTGCAAACATGGCCAGTGGTCCTATTAATCATGTCTGCCCTGTGCCCAGTATTGAGGCCCACTCCTCAGGCTTGAAGTTCAAGGTTATGTTTTACAAGCTATCACTGTCTAACTGAGGGGGACAGCATGAAAGGAAATGGCCAGAGTCCTGCTGTTGCTCGATTTCAGCAGGACTTTCAGGGTCCTTCTGGTGGGGTCGAGGTCTCCTCTGCTTCTTCTCTAACTTAATGAGAAGGACGCCATAGGGAGTGTGCGGTTGTGGCAAACCAGAGAGCCCAGGCCCCGTCTAGAGGGGCAGCAGCTACTCGGTCCAGTAGATGATCGCCCCACAAGAATAGAGGCTCGATGTGGTCAGGCTGTCCAGATTCTTAAGAGAAGTTGTAAATATGATATTTATACAAAATTTTGAAATATTGGCAATAAATTCAAAGTTCAAACAGAGACTGTCTCTTAGGATAAGAAGTGTAGCTCTAACAAATCCTGTCTGCAGCCTGACTCTGGCCTGAGGCTGCCTCTCTGTCATTTGTCTTGGGAGGGTTTGCATTAGGGCATCACCTCTTTATTTTCAAGGAATTAAGAAATGTAAAGAAAATTTTAATTTGTTCATTTAATCATTAATGCATCAGAGTCCCCTCATGCTCATAATGTGACCTTGATTTTTGAGGCAGTGTGACAGGAAGCTACACTTGTCCTCCAAACATTCCCAGAAGTCCCTCCATGAGGTAAAGTAATTGGCCAGGAGCATGGGTCTGACCTACTGCAGAATCTTTCATGTTCCTATCTTCCTGGCCAGCCATCAGCAGCTATGAAAGGAAAGCAGTCCCCACTGGGGCTCTGCAACGTCCCACTCTCCCCTGTGAAGCTATGCAGAGAGGCTTTGAGTCATTGCTTAGATGAGCCAGCGGTGAAAGGTGCCACAGATCAGGCACCAGGAGAAAGAGCTGGGCCACCCATGGCTTGGGGCAGGTGTTGGGAAGAAAGAAGATGACTTGCTGAGCAACCTGGACCACCTCCCTGTCCTGGCCTCCCGCTGCTTCTTCAGTCCGCCTGTATTTTGCTGCCGCACAGAGGAGGCGAGGGAGAGCCACACGCCTCACTAGGGTGGCACCGATCCAGTCCATCCCTTGCCTGGGCTGGGGCGAAAAATGGTGCTGCTGTTCTCTGGCCAAATCTAGCCACTCTCGGAACTGTACCTGCTCAGCTGCCAGACTACACCCCAGCAAATGGCGGAGACTGAACAGTTCAATACACAAAGCTGGCGAGGATGTGAGGGAACAATCTCCTACCTAGCCAGTAGGATCGGCACAATCTTCAGCATGAGACATTTCTCAGTGTCTGCCTGAAGAACAAGCGAACATGACCTTCAACCCAACAATTCTACTTCTAGGGACTGATTTTATTAAAAAGTCTGCCCATGTGCCAAATTGTGGGAGACCCTTCTGTGTGGCGTGGGCCCAGCTCCCACTCAGAGATGCATAGGACCCACGCCCACAGATAGGTTCTCTCATGGGAAATCAGATTTGCAATATACCTAGGCTGCTTTGAGTCTTGCTTTTGCTGAAACTCCCTCAGCCTGATTTGAGATAACAAGTGCTTGTTGTAACTTCCTAAAGTCCATGCTAAACCTTGCAAGGACCAATGTAACCGGTTCAACTACTTTTCCCTTTTTCATTTGCAAATATCCTTTCTGTGATGTCATTAGCAGCAGCATCTCCTTTGTTGTCTGTAAAAGGTAATCCCCTAAAGTGAACCTGTGCATAGTAAATGAGGACCATCATGTAATGTGACCAGAAACCCAATAAAGGCAGTCATGGTGGAGGCCACGGGCTTTTGCTCCCCTTGGGAGAAAAGCCATGCTGTGCTTTTTCCTCCACTGGACTCGGTAGTCCGTGTGAATGTTTCATTTCATCCATAATGATGTGGACACTGCGGGTGGTGTCTGCGTCACCAAATAAGGTATTTATACAATCTCATTCTTTACAGCAATGTCACAACAAAGTATTGGCAATGACCTAAGAGTGTCCATTTTGGAGGGATGTCTCAATGAATGTAGCAGAGCCACACAATGGGAAATTACGCAGCTGTGAAAAAGAACCAGGACACTCTTATCTACTAATTAGGACTAATCTCCAAGATATGTTGACAAGTGAACAAGCAAGTGCAAAACAATGTATATAATGGACTTTCATTTATGTAAAAAGTGTGAAAATAATGTGTGTGCGTATTTGTTTATGCTACAAAGACCACAAGAATAATAAATGTTGCTTGCCTATAGGGAGAGAAACTGTGTGGCTGGGATTAGGGGAGAGAGAAAATCTTTTACCATATATATTTTATGTCTTTTCAATTCAGAACCATGTAAGTGCCTTTAATGTAGAAGCAGAATTAAAACCTGAGAAATGGTAAGCTCATGAAGAAAAGAAAAAACCGCAAAGCCAAAGTCCACACCCCAGGATAGGTGCCTGGGGCCTCAGCCCCAGCGCCCTCCCTGCTGGCACCGCCCACTTACCTGTTCCTTCTCTGAGTACGGGTTGTTGAGGACCACAGGCACGTTGCCCTTCCCCCACAGGTCACTGAAGACTCGGTCATTCTCCACGCCGAGGGGCAGAGGTTTGTGAGACTTGTCCAGATTTCTGCAAGGCAAGGTCAAGGAGAGGTGAGGACAGCATGATGTCAGCTAGCCTCACCAGCTGGTTGCCCTGGTCTGGAATTCCCGAGTCAATCCAGAACCTCCACCGTTCACCCATGTGACTCTGTGAGGAGCCAGAAAGCACTGGGTGCCCAGCCTGCCACTTCACAGGATGGCCAGCAACAGGTGGGAGCGCAGCCCCACTGTCAAACTCAAAGGTGAGCTCATCCAAGTTGGCACCGATGGCTGGCACACACCCATCTTTGTGGACTTCATTTCGGGGTGGCCATGGCAAGGATTTTGCTCCTCCTTGCCCCCTCCCTCATAGATCTAAAAACAGAGGAATCACATCTCCTAGCTGATCCCGCGCAGAATCCCTGGATAAAGTAATGGCCACTAGACTTCCTTCGGTAAGAAGCAGGAGGCAGGAGGAGTAGGGGAGGAAACAAGTCCTATGGGCCAGGGTGGCGAGTCATTCTAACGCTAAGGCATTGATAACAGGACTAAGGATACCAGGCCAGGATAAACAGGAACGATTCTGAAAATAAGGGGAACATAAAAACCAATAATAATAATTTCAATCATGATAGCTAATGTTTACTGAGTACTTTACATGTGTTTTGTTCACTTAATCTTTGCGGTAACCCTATTTGATATGAATATCAATCACCATTTCACAGATGACAGAAGTGACAAAAGCTGAACTGCTCAAGGTCACAGTAGCCCAGTCCACTCTTCACATCCATTCTGAAGTGGAGGCTCTCATCATTACCATCACCACCACCATCACCATCGTCACCACCCTCATTCTTGTGATCATCACCATCATATCAACATCACCCACTGCTCTCTGTTCCAGGTATAACCATCATTGTCACCGTAGTCGTCATCACCAGTGTTACCATCACCCTCATGGTCACATCACCACTACCATAATCGCTCTCATCATTATTCTCACCGCCATCATCACCAGCACCACCTTCCTCCTCCATCTTGACCATCATTAGTCATCATTTGATGAGGAAACAGAGGCTCAGAGAGGTTAAATCACTAGCCCAAGAAACATACCTAGCGATGGCAGAGTTAGGATTCCAACCCAGGCTTGTTCCTGCCTCCCGAGCCTGACTTCTTAACCACACAGCTCTCCTCGCTCCCAGGCTTAGCACTTGATTAGGTTCGGGAGGAGGCTCTCTCAGCCATCCTCTGAAATGGAGAGAAATCTGGGCTGGGAGGGGACAGACTGGGCATCAAAACCCAGACCTGTTCTTCCTCCCCCGAGTGCTGCCCTCCTGCTTCCCGACAACCTGCTTCTTTTCAAGCCTCCCACCCGGCTTTACTCTGACTATGGCATCTGTCTGCTCCCCAGCTTTGGACGCCATGGCCTGCTCTGTGGCCCATCTTGGTTTTGGTCCCAGGCATACAGGCTGGCCTGTGTCTAGCCCTCTGTTCTATGTTCCCAGCTCTGGGGACTGCTGGTCCTGCCTCCATAATTCACCCGGACCCGCAATCTGGTGCCGACAGCTATTCAGGATGAATCAGAAGCCGGGGCCCTAGTGAGTGCACAGCCCCGAGCCCCCGCTCCAGCTGCCTACTCAGGTCCCGCCAGACCCGCCCTCCTTGCTGCGTTTCGCATAGTTCTGGCGGCCTATGTCAAAGCCACTTCCGCCCTCTGGCTTGGAGAGGTCTGCAATTGTCAGAGAGAACACACTGTTATACCCCCTTTAAAATGTCACCAAAACACATGGGGATTGGTTCTTGATTACAGAACCCAAGTCAATGGTTTACCTACATGGTGATAAACAGAGGAATTGTCTGTTGAGAAGACTCCTCAAAATGCCCTTCAGCTTCCTCTCAGCTCTGAAACTCCTGCTTCCATGACATCATGTGACCAAAAACAGGGATTCGGCAGGGATGAGGTTGATATTATCTGAGCATCTGTAATGTACCAGGGACTTGCATGGAAGTTATTTCATTTCATCTCAACAGAGATTAAAAGCTCAATTTCACAGATGTGAACACTGAGCCCAGAGAGGCTGGGTCAGTGTGCCAGGTCCCACCATACGCACAAAGCAGAGCCGGGGTTTGCAACTAGGCCTGACTGATGCTTGGCCTGGATCCTTCCTTTTTTAAAAAGCAGAGACAGGAAAAACACATCAGGATGCTTACGCTAAGTCAGAGGCTAAAGAGCAAGTAATCCAACATCTCTCGCAGAACAAGGTCAGTTTACAAAAATTACAGGGTACAATTACCTAGGCAGCTCAGAAATGCCTTGCATGGCTTGTCTTACGTGAGTCTCCAGGGAGAGAGCCACTTTTATCATCCTTTAAAAAAAGACTTTAACGACTTTGTTTAAATAATGCTTTTGAAGTGTTTTGTCAACACAAACTTCTTTAAGAGTCCCACGTGATTGGCAGGGGAAGAATATTTTTAATATGGCACCAGGGGAACTAGCAGACTGAGCTATTTTGCTTCCATTCACTCAGGGGCGAAATTAGAAGTAGACTCAGGTAGAGTCCCACCCCCCAGCCTGTCAGTGATGAGCAGATCGGAGGGAGCTCTGTCCTAGGACCTGTCTGCCCAATGGGTTTGTCTGGCAGCGCCGCCTGAGGGTTACGAGCACTGACAATGGATTGGAAGAAACTGAGTTAGTTCAGCAGCTCAGCTTTGCTGGTTGTAAGCTGTGCAACTTGGGGTATTTTGGATACTTAACCTTTCTAATTCTCAGTCTGTTCATCTCTAAAATAGGGTTAATAATAATGCTTTGTTGGTGGGGTTGTGGTGATGGGTAAATGAGGTCAGGCTCACAACACTCAGCTATGCGGTGCCGATGATCCTCACTCTTACAATGCATTTGCTTGTGGGTTGATCAGACAGAATAAGAGGAAAGGTAGTGCTGCTTCTGTATGAAACAGTCAAGATTCCTCTAAGCCAGCACAGGCTAGCAGGACTGCCTGCCACACGGCCATGTTCTACATCTGGGCTGTCCGGTATCACAGGCTGACCGGGCACACGCGGCCACCGAGTGCTTGAAGTATGGCTATTGTCAGTGGGGAACTGAACGTTTAGTTCTGTTTAGCTGTAGCTCAGTTTAAATCACTACATGTGGCTAGTGGCTACAGCAGTGGACAGTACCGCTTCAGGTCTTCATGTCTCTGAAGATTGGGAAGTGCAGGCATGTGTGGCTCCTACCTGGAAAGGGGGTATCTTCTCTGGAGGTTGGGGGACAGAGGCAGGGACATCTGCACTTGGACCCTTTCTGAGCTGTCATGTCTTGTTCCTGGAGCCCAGGAATTTGGGGATTCTCTACTTCCCTTCCAGATTCCTGCCTCCCATCATTCTCTGCCCTGATATTTACTCCGTCTCCCACCCTGCCAGCATTTTCTGTGCTTGCTGGCAGTGACTAAACCAAAGCCACTTTTCTTCCACTTTGCTAGCTAGATGATCATACCCAAGCCAAGAGGCAGTGGTATAGCATATCTAAACCTCTGAGATCCTTTGCCAAATCCTTTTGACCAAGGCTTCCTGGAAGCCAGGACCCTCTGACCTCTCACACAGTGGTGGTGGGTGGGGGGCTCTGGGCCTGACTCCGCAGAAAGTTTGTGCAAGTGTTGGTCAGCCCAGTGCTGACCCCAGGGGCCCAGGATGGGGAACAGGTGGGCCAGGCCTGTGTGCACCATGCAGCCTGCAGGTGGGGGCTTGCGGCTCTGGCCCAACCAGGCAAGGAGGCCGCCGAGGAGCAGCTGGTCCTGGCAGGAAGCCTGCCTGCATCTCTCAGCAGATGCCACACTCTCTCTGACCCCCCCTTCTCGTCCTCCACACACCAATAGCCTTTGGTTTCTGCCTCCACCTGGCCATGGACGCTGGAAGCTGAGTTAAAGCAGGAAGATTTGGGACTGTAGAAACTGGGTCCCAGGTATGTGCAAAGCTTTTCTCTAAGATTTTATTATGCTGGAAAAGGAAATGGCCTCCATAAAGAGAAAAGTGTGCTGTTGACAGAATTCCATGGCAAGAGCCATGGCTGAGAAGTGAGGTGAGGGATCTGGGGTCAGGAAGGGTTGTGACTCTAACACTCATGTCACGCCAGCTGCACAGGGTCTCAAACCCCAGGGTCCAGATGGCCACGGATGGGGGGTTGGGCTGAATTTGGCTCCTGGGACACCAGGGAGCCCAGGGCATCCCTGGGCCAGCTCCTAAGGCTGGCTATCTCACCAGGAGGTAGACTTTGTGCTAATAGCTCTTCTGATATATATTTTTTTATTTTTTGAAACACTAGAAATCAGTTTTAACATGAAATCTGTGGAATCTTCTACTTTGCCACAATTTCACTTTTTCAGAAAACTCTGCAGGCCAAATAGACCTCGTGGGAGAATTGGGCATGACCTCTGACCTAAAGGGATGTTGGAGTTCCTGCCCCTGGCGCGCTGTGCCAGGGAAGTCAAATGGAGAGGGAAACCTTCTGGGTGTGGCTTGACTGCAGAGGACTGGTCAATTGCTTGGCCTGTGATGAGAGTGGCCACCATTGATTTTCAGTTGGAACCTGGTTGTTCTGGAAGGATTCTTAGGGCTCATCTGGTCCAAATACCATTTTTGCAAATGGAAGAACCGAGGCCCAAGGGACTTTCCTAAAGCATGTAGCTGGCGAGTGGCAAAGGGCAGAGGCTAGAAGCAAGGTCACTACAATAGTGAGACCTCACACTGATGGTGACAGACCTGGCCATGATATTGTTCAATGGGACCTTGCTGGAAGAGGGTGGCCCCAAAGTCATCAGGTCCTCATCCCTGGGACCCATATATATGTCACTTCACATGGAAAAAGGATTTTTGCAGGCATGTTTAAGGGTTTTGAAAATGAGATTATCCTGGATTGCGTCCTAAATGCGATTGTGGGCTGTAAATGCAGTCATAAGTGCCCCTGTAAGAGAAGGCCAAGGGTACATCCCTACAGAAGAGGAAGGCTGTGTGACAGCAGGGGAAAGATGCCGGCTTTGCAGATGGAGGAAGGGGTCATGAGCCAGGAAAGGCAAGCAATGCAGCTCTGGAAGCTGGAAAGGTAAGGAAACCGATTTTTTTCTAGAGCCTCCAGACATGAGCCCTCGGGAAATGTACACAGAGAATAAGCGTGTATGGTTTTAAACCACCAAGTTCGTGGTATTTGTTGCAGGACCCATCAGAAACTGACACAATAAGTGGATGGTGACAGAGACGGGTGGCATGGTGGCTGGAGAGCTGATGGCCCCTGTCCCCGTGTCTGATCCCACTGCCTACCATTCTCCCCCTACTTACTACATTCAAGACCTAGAGGCCATCCTTCTGTTTTGGGGACATCCCAACCCCATTCCTGCCCTCGCGCCTTTGACCCTGCTGTGCCCCCTGCCAGGAACGCCCTCCCCTGGACTTCTTACGTTCTGTACCTTCTGGTCTCCGTATAAATGCTGCCTCTTCAGAAAGGCCTTCCCCAACCCTCTAAGCTAATGTCTCTACAACCCCAAGCCACTTTTCTTCAAATCACTGTTATATTTCCTTCAAAGCAGGTGTCACCACCTAAAAGGACTGTACGTGTTATTTTGATTATTCATTTTTTTTAAACCTATGATCTGACTCCACAGTGGCAGAGGTTCATCAGTGGATCCCCAGATCCGAGGGCAGAGTCTGAGGCAGAAGAGATGCTCGAGCCACGTTTGCTGAATGAAAGATGGTGAGAAGCCCCTCGGTGACATGCAGTTTGGGGTGGGTTTGTGGGCTTACTCCACAGCTCTTCCCCAGAATGAGAGGGTGGATGCCCACGTGACAAGATGACAGGGACATGGATGGAAAAGAGGGCACAAGGCAAGAGTAGTAACTATAAATAGGGTCTCTGTCCCCTACCCAGGAAAAGATGGACTGGGGAAGCCACTCACACTCGAATGGCCACAGTGAGAATGAAGGGCTGCACTGAGATTCAGTGTGAAGGCAATGGCGTTGGCTTTGAAAATGCCATCAGAATGTTCAAAGCTACGAGGCGCATCGAATGCAGCAGGGAGAGCTCCTCTGACACAGACAGGCCTGGAATCCACACGGTCATTGGCTAGTCTAGGTCAGGTCTCCAGGGGTGGTGTCTCTGGCAGATGGTACCCCAGGGCCTCAGTTTCCCTGGGTTTGGACTCTGAGCAAATATGCTGATGTCCTCAGAACCTTGATGGCTAGTGGTCAAGTGAACTGTGGCCAACAGTGCTAGCTCCAAAGTCAGGAGAGGTCAAGAGCATGGGCTTGGAGTCAAGTCCTGGCTTTGTTGCTCGCTAGCTATGTGGTCTGGGATGAGTAACTGTACCTCTCTGAGCCTTGGTTTCCATATCAGGAAAACAGGGCACTATGAACAGCAAATGGATTACTTGATGTAAAGACCTTGGTGTGCGGCTAGGCCCCCTGGAGTGCTCTGTGGAGGTTGAACAGAATTGTGGCAGACCCTTCTGCGTGGCGTGGACCCAGCTCCTACTCAGAGATGCACAGGACCCACACCCACAGATAGGTTCTCTCGTGAGTAATCAGATTTGCAATATACCTAGGCTGCTCTGAGGCTTGCTTTTTGCTGAAAACTCCCTCACCCTGCAAGTGCTAAACCTTGCAGGGACCAGTGTAACCGGCTCAACCACTTTTGCCTTTTCATTTGCTAATATCCTTCTTCTGTGATGTGATTAGGGGCATTGGCTCCTTTGTTGTAACTGGGGCATAGTGAGTGAGGACCATCTTATAATATGAGGATATATAGAATAAAAGACCTGTCATGGCAGAGGCCAAGGCTTTTGCTTCCCTTGAGAGAAAAGCCATGCTGTCGTCCTTTTTCTTCCACTGGACTCGGTAGTCTGTGTGTATGTTTTATTTCATCCATAATGACGCAGACGCTGCTAGCTGGTGCCCATATCAAGAATGATGACAAAACTCAGGCATTTGCAACAACCTAGATGGATCTTGAGGGTGCTCTGCAAAGTGAGGTAAGTCAGAGGAAGGAAGACAAATACCATAAGATTTCACTTACATGTGAAGTCTCAAAACCAAACTCATTGATTCAGAGAACAGATTGTGGTTACCAGAGGCATAGGGGTTAGGAGGAGGGCAAAATGGCGAAGGGGATCCGTTCTGTGGTGATGGATGGGAACTAGACATACAATGGTGAACGCTGTGTAGTGTATATAAACACGATATGTTATATACCTGAAATAGATATAATCTTGTATACCAATTTTACCCAAATAAAAAACACCTGCTAAAAAACAAAAACGAAACTCAGGCTTGTCACAGGGAGGCCCCCACCCCTCATTAAGCTGATTCTCTAGAGTCCAAATTGACTTTCATTCCTCCAGACACATTCTGTTGCCTGGTTTCTCTTCAATTCATTGTGAGTTTTCTAGGTAGAACCAGGGCAGTGCTGTGTTACCCTGGATAAGATGCCTCACCTCTCTGAGCTTCAGTTCTCTCATCTATAGAGGGGACTAAAACCACATGCCCTACTTAGGGAGCCTCATTCACACAAGGAGGTAATCTGTAAGTAACTGAGTGCCCCACAAGTGGAGGAGAAGTTATCGGAGCACAGGGCGAGGCTGACCAGCTGGTCCAGATGGATGCTGGACCGGAGATCTTGGCCTCGTTAGAACCCTCCTTCAGGGCAGCAAGCTGATAACCTGGATAGCCCCTGACATGTAGCATCTTAAAGTGACCGTTCCCAAGTGCAGAGGTCCTGGATATCTCTTTCTTGCACTCACACACCACCACCACCTGGCAAGGCCACCTCCCCCCAGGGATGAAGGGATGAGGCTAAGGGCCAGCACCCCAAACAACAGGATGAGGGATGCTCCATGAGTGAAAGTGACTAGATGGAGCAGACTAAATCTGTCTGAAAGGAAAGAGGGATGGAAGGAAGGGAATGAGACCAAGAGAACAGAAGGCCAGGGTCACTGCTGAGAAGCTGCCTCTCTCAGACCCCAGAACTCACAGACCAGTACGTGTGACTTGGATGTGGGCCTCCAGGCCTGGCGGACAGCTCAGGCAGCCCACCTCATCGCTGCCTGCTCATCCAGCATCCAGAATGCCAGTTTTGACCCCACCTCCAAAATACAGCTTGGATGGAGAGGCTCCTGGGAGGATGTGTAACTTCCAGGCAGCCACACGCTCCGAGGGGCCTGAATTCTCCTGGCCTGCCAGCCCCGAGAGCGACCGCGAAGGCATTCTGTCTCTGCATTTCCCTCTCCTGACTTGGGACAGCGATTTTTAGCGAGGCACTTATATTTCAGTGAGGCAGTTTGGCAATTTGTGGGGGGCACTAATGATTGTCCATAAGGAGGGAGGTGGCATCTGGGGTCGAGAATACTCTGTAACACCAGGGACACCCCCACACAAGGAAGAAGTGTTCTGACTGCCACACAGTCAGAACCTTTGCATGTTCATATAGATTTAAAAAATGCTTAAATTCTGAGCCACAATTCCAATTAGCTCTTAGGTATATATGTAAGGCTTTAAAATATATACCGAATTTTTCATGCGCGGAACTATTGCAACAAAATCAAAGACAGACTGGGTATCGCTTTATTGAAAGCTATTCACCATTTCAGAAAATCATGTCACCAAGGTGACAACGTGGCTGGTGACATCTGAGTTGCCAAAACAACACACCTATGTCAATCTGCCTGTGACACAGTTGTGTCTGAAGCAATTCTATGCCTAGGTGCAAACGTCTGACCATTCCAGCGGAGTCACACCTGAGCGCTGATACATTAAATTACAGGTACTTTTGATTGTAAATTACTTTTATGCTCTGTCCCCTTTATTTTATAGTTAGGGCATTACATTGATTTAAAAAAAAATGTAAAGTGTGTGTCAGTTATATGATCCATGAATTAGCTTTTGGTTAGTGAAGGAGGCATTTAAAACTACTTGTTTGAAAATGGAGGGGGCTCTGAGTCCAGCATGGGGGTAAGCCATTGAGTCCGGGGAAAACAGACTGTTATTAAATATTCCTCATCCTCAGAACTGTCCACATTAGTGGGTTTCACGGAGCCCTGTACTTGCCCTCTGTTGCTTTCCCCCAAATCTAACCTCCTCCCAAACAGTCGTTTTTCTACTGCTTTTGATCAAACAATCGCTCCACGGGCAAGGCTGACAGAATAACTAGAGGGAGGGCTGTGATGGATCAAGGTGGGCTCAGCGCTCGGGTGCAGCCACCCAAGTTGGGAAAGCAGGTTGGGCTGTGCATGAGACTGGCGTGCCCCTCCCTCATCTTCGGGGAAACAAACGCTGCTTCCCTGAGATGATGCTGTGAGAGGCTGCTTGGGGATGGCTGATAAAAGGGCTGCCATTAGTCCTTCATGTTTGATGATCTCACAATTTCTGGGGTGGGGGGCCCACACCTGAGTCCCCCTCCATAGAGGGGCAGACAAGAAGGGTCTGCCTGGCCCTACCATGGTAGCAAGGTGGGGCAAAGGGTCGGTGCTGGAGTGAAAACGAAAGCGGGGGAGAAGAGAGAAACTTCTCTCTCTCTCCTACCTCCTGACCTGCTATTGTCTGACCACTGGCCCTGCTGCCGAGTCCTCCCCAGAGAAGGAACTAGAATTATCCACTGTGTTGCCAGCTTTCCTCTCTATAGAATAAAAAAATGCCGACGTGGTAAACACAAAGGGGCTGGCACCCAGTTCTTCAAGTTCTAGCCTCCGCTCCCTCCGAATCCAAGCAGGACCCCTATTTGGGGAGTTGGGGCCAATTCTCTACCTTGATTTTAGCCCCTCCTTTAGAACCCTCTTTGCCCTCGACCGGCTGTCTCAGGAGAGGACAGGTTTGGGCTGAGGGTTTCCCAGTGCTCAGCTCCCCTCTCTTTCCAGGGCCCTGACACTCACCTCACGTACTGAGTGACCCCGGGGAAGGCCCCTCCTCTCCGAGCCACAATTTCCTCACCCCTGACATGTGGACTGCAAACATACTCATTTTGTGGGGTTGCTGGAGGGTCATGCGGGATCAAGTTTGGAAGACATGACACCAGCTATGATGAGTAACAACTCTGGGATTCATAGCAAGGGATACATCCTAGAAACTACGTCCATTCTGCTCTTGCAATTGCATTTGAAGGGAAAGAGGAGAGGGTGACTGAGTGGCTGTGCCCACTCACAGATGTCAGAGGCAGCTCAGGCTGGCTTCTGGGCTGCACGGCTGAGCTTTTAGTACACGCTCGCATGCAAGGTGCATGGGCGCATGCACACCTATGGGGCTTACCTGTCCACCTGGACTTCTGCATCTTTTGTCTCTGCTTTGTCTGGTCCCCCTCCATTGATCCCTCTGTCACCACTGGTGAGAAGATTCAGCACAGGCTCTATCTCTTTGAGCAAGTCATTGTGTTCCCCATGGCCCTGAAGGGTGACCCCAGCATTCTTCTTGGCAGGGTCCGGGCCTGGGGGCCTGGGCACTAGGCCGTTGGCGTGGGATAGCGAGCCAGCTTCCTGCCCATTGTCATGGGCATGTTGTAGCCCATTGCCAGGACCGGTGGCTCCATCCACTGCCGACGGCTGCTCTTTACAGGCTGATGACTGGTGCGACAGATCGACAGCTGTGGTGGGGGGACCCAGGGGCTGTGTCACCCGGATGGTCTTGGGGGTCCCATCCCCGGTAAAGGTGGTTTCCAGATGTGTGGTGAAGCCCTCAGGGCCCCGCAGAATGAGGACCACATGGGTCTCAGAGGCAATGCCCCGGAGAACTTCCAGGGCGCTCTCGTAACTCAGGTCTACCAACGGCTGGCCGTTGACCGCCAGAATGATGTCTCCAGCTTGGATGAGGCCACTCTGTTCTGCAGCTCCCCCTCGAATCAGGTCGGAGATGATCACGGGGGGCTTGCTCACCCGTTCCTTCACCAGGAAGCCCAGGCCCCCCACTTTGCGCTTGAAGAGGCGGACAGAAATCACATTGGGTTGGATTTGCTGGACGCTGAAGATGTGGTTCTCCATGGTGTCCAGTGCCTGAGGGTCTGAAAGCCTCAGACTATGTTGAACCAAGGGGACTGCGTCAGGAGGAGCCCAGCTTCAGGCTGTGCTACGAAGGAGCTGGGGGAGGGTGGGGGCTGCAGGGGCCGTGGCGAGTCTCTTGGACTTGTCTTTGACGTCAACTCGGTGTCACCCACTCATTGCTGTTTGGCTGTCAGTGGCATGATTTCATGCATCTGCTTCCTTCCTTGTTCTCTAAGGAAGTGACGGCCAATCAGGCAGACATCAGGAAAAGCAGTGGGACCTGACCCTAAGCAACAGGTCAGGTAGACTGTGAGGAGAAGTAGCTGGTGGATGAGTCTAGAGGTGACGCATACTCTTGTGGACTATTCTCTGGGCATTGCCAGCCTGCGAGATGCAGATGAGACCTGGGGCTTCCTGAGCCGAAGAGAAGGAACAAGGGAGGGGATGGAGAGAATTAAAAAAGAGACTGAAAATCATACGATCACATCAAGAGATGCAGAAAAAGCATCTAATAAAATCCAGCCCCTATTTATGATAAAAAAAACAAACAAACTCTCAGCAAAGTGGAAATAGAGGGATCATACTTCGACATCATAAAGGCTACATGCATGAAAAACCTACAGCCAACATCACACTCAAAGGGCAAAAACTAAAAGCGTTTCCCTTAAGATCAAGAACACGACAGGGATGTCTGCTTTCATGGCTCTTATTCAACATAGCTCCAGAAGTTTTAGCCACGGAGATCAGACAAGAAGAAATAAAAGGCATCCAAAATGGAAAGGAAGTAAAACTGTCATTATTTGCAGATGACATGATATTGTACATACAAAACTCTAAAGATTCCACTGAAAAAGAGATCGATGTGGAGTGCCCAACGCTACCTTCAAAACAAAGATGGGAAACTCAGAAATAGCCATAAGATGCTCTGGAGTTCTGAAGTCAACCTCGCTATGAAATCCTTTATCTTCAAGGAGGAAACTTCCCCAGTTTCTTGCAAATTGCCTGGGTTTATCTCCATGATCAAAACCCTGGACAAACTACAGCCAGCCAGCCCCAGAAATCCAAAAGCAAGAATCATATGTCCTCCCTTATTTTCTCCTACCACAAGAAGCCACCCCTCCAACTTGTCACACTTGTGGCCTTTGTCTCCCTGAGTTTCACAAACAGTTTCTATCTACAGGTTAGGAGCTCAGCCCATGGATCTTTGAGCTCTCCATTCTCGCCACCCCCCTCCCCACAACAAATCCCTGGGAGGGGGACACAGCCTTGTGTGAAACCACCAATGAGAGATGTCTATTGGCCTTTATGACCCTCATTGTAACTGTCGACTTGTTCCAGGTTCAAAAGGACAGATCTGGCCACATTAAAAACCAAACTGGCTAAAATAATTACCAAAGACACGGGTCTGCACAGAACTTTGAGTGGCATATGCACTCCACAGGCTGCCTGAAACCTTAACAGAGAAACATTAGGAAGCATGGACTGTGTGGCCCCAGGTGAACACGAGCGTGTAGCAGGTGCTCAATGAGTGTTTGTTGAATGAAGAAGAAAAATCTCAGAAGATTAATCATAGTGGACATTTACTGAGCACAGGCACCCTTAACATAGTTTTTTTTCTTTAATTTGCACAATAACCCTTTGATAGACAAGAAGACCATGGCTAGGGAAGGGTGACTTGTCCAAGGTCAGGTGGAGATAGATGGCAGAGGGAGGATTGGTCCAACTCTTGAGCCTGAGCTTTTACACTTATACCCTAGGTTTTAAAAATTTCTATTCTAGTTATTTTTGCAACTGCCACCAGCTCCCCAGGCTCAGGGACATGAGGTATGGTTAGGGTACCAAAGGCCAACAGGATGCTATGGTCCAGGCGGGTGTACACACCTGTGGCATGTGTACAGAAGACAGTGATGTGTATCTTATGCATCTGGGTTGAGACAGGTGATCTCTGGCTGTGGGTAGATTGGGGACAGGTGGGAGACAGTAAAGAACCCGTCCATCTCTTTCCTTATCCTCAGCTCCATCTGTACCCTGGCACCCCCTCTGCCGGCATCTTTACCACGCCTCAGCTCAGGGAGAGAGCACCCATCTGCCACTACTAACAAAGTGACACTCACTCCCTCGTTTCCCTTTTAGCGGCTTCCCAGGGTCACCCCGGGGGCTGAGACAGCTGACAAGCTCTGCTGCCTCTGAGAGCAGGAAGTGGGTGCAGATATCCCCCCTGGAGAAGGAGGCACCACCTCCTGGATGCCCTGGGGCTGCTGGTTAGCAAGTCCGGCGCCCCCCTGTGCAGCTTGCATTACGTAACCTGCCAGTCCCTTAGTGTGAGTGAGGGAATAATGACTACCCGGCCCAGCCTGGGCTGCGTTCTCCATCTGGTGTTGCTCTGTGTGTGTGTTTCTCTCCACGTATTCATGCATCGCCCTCATGCTGTGTCATTTCTCTGCTGCGTGTGTGAGCGTGTGTGGCCCGAGTATCACTCGGCTGAGTGTCTTCCTGCATCTTGCGGCCAGGGTTCAGGTGTGCGGAGAAACCATCCAGAACCACGTGTCCCTCCTCATTTGGGGGAGGATCAGTCTGCCCTGTCCCCTTGCTTCTTTAACTCTCCATGAACCCTGGTTCTTCCCTGCACCAAACCCAGGATGTTCACTGTGGAAGTGGAGGCAGAGACGGCTGGCAGCTCCAGCTTACTCTTGAGTGTCCACACTGGGCATGAGGCTGAGGTATCTAATTAAAGAAGGGACTTGAAGGTGAGCTCCTGGGGAGGCGAGGTTCCCTGCTTTCTTCTTCCATAGGCTGGCTGGGGCCAGACCTTACCAAGGGACAGAGACTAGACTTGGTTTAAGAAAAAGAAAGCAAGCAATCCAAAAACCTCCCCAGCCTGGCCTCTCACTTTCTCATCTGCTTTCCAATCAGAGAGGGCTGCTGGCTGGTGCTTGGGAAACTGGGGTGCTGTTTCTCAGACTTTGGCCCTAGAAAGGTAACTTGAAATTTGGAAGGAATTAGAAAGGGGCTGGGCTTGAGAGGCAGGGATAAGTTAATATCTGCTGGGAGGCAGAATGAGAGAGAGAGAGAGAGAGAGAGAGAGAGAGAGAGAGAGAGAGAGAGAGAGAACGAGAACACAGTCCTGCGTCTAAGTAAGTGGGTGCTGAGCACTCACCATGATGACGCCCCCACAACACTACGTGTCTCTCCCTTTCCTTCCCAAAGCGCACCTTCCTCTGCTGCCATATTTTCAGGCTCACTCTGACCAGTGCCATTTGATTATCCCCATTTTACAGATGAATAAATTAAGCTGCTATAGGGAGGTGGCCTTGACCCTGTTTGCCAACGTCCAGTGTCTAGCAGGCTCCTCAGTCCTGGGCCAACCTGGGGAGCTGGCCGCTATTCTGTCACAGGGAAGATTTTAAAGGCCCTTTCTAGTGTTCTCTGAGTGCTTCTGGGTGACTTATTTATTTCTCTGAGCCTCAGTTTCCTTGTCACCACCAGTACTCACCACCCCCTGGGTAACTGGGAGGACTGGATGGAACAGCAAGTGCAGTGCTGGGCAATGGCACAGAGTGAATGCTCAGGGAAAAAAATGGCCTCCTGTCATTGTTACATAACATGTAATGTTTCGGGCTTTCTGGCGTATAATTTAGCCACTTTCTATTTCATGGCAGTCTTGCCAAAGGTACATCATGTGCCATGCAGAAGGGGGCCCTTTGCTTGAAATCACACTGGGGCATCTCATGATAGTCACAGTACAGGGCAGTGACTACACCCCAGCCTCCACCCCTTGGAGCTGCGATCTTAAACAAATCACATGTGCGTGCCCGCCAGAGTACATACCATGGAAACAACACTTGGACCTGGGCCTCATTCAAGTAGTTCAGTGGCTTCAGTGTGTTTATTTCAGTTACCTTGCTGCGAGGAAATGAGCGGCTGACTTTCGGGGACGCCTGCCAGCAAGAAGCAGGGAGCCAAAATAGGCCAGCGTCTGCTACTACCATCTCGCTGCGCGACCTTGGGCAAGCTACTCCCCACCCCAATCCGTTCTGCAGTCGGAGGAATGGCAACAGCAGCCCTTTGGAGTGACTGAGAGCTGACAGTGGCTAAGCTTGGTGCGGAGCCCTCGGCACGGGTATCCTGTGAAGTGAGGGCTGACAAGGTGACTGAGGTTCAGAGAGGTGGGTCTCAGGGAGTGCCTTCGGAGTGCTCACCAAGGTCAATACTAGTCCTAACAATAATCCCGCAAAATCATGCTTCCCTCCTTTTCCTCCCCAAAGCACATACTCCTCTGCTGCCATGTTCTCTGTCCTCACCCTCACCAAGGTCACGTTTGATTGTCCCCATTTTACAGATGTGGAAGTTAAATTACAATAGGAAGACATGCTTGTCCTGGCCTGCCTGTGGCTTTCCATGTCTAGCACTGGAGGTCGGAGGATTTAGGAATCAGCGACCATTGAGGGGTCTAGACATGTGTCATCCAACACAGCAGCCATTGGCCACATGTGGCCATTGGACTCCTGAGCTGTGGCTGGTCCCACTGAGATATGTTGTATGAGTAAAACGCACATTGGATTTCAAAGACTAGTGGGGAAGAAAGAATATAAAATATCTCAATAATTTTTCAGTATCAATTACATGTTGAACTGATCATGTTTTAGATATATTGAGTTAAACACAATTGTTAGATGTATTCACCTGTTGTTTTTTACTCTGCAGAATGAGCCCACTCTGCGGTAAAAGACCACACAGTGGCTCGCGTGGTACTGCCCCTGGATGGCGCCAGCCCAGAGTCTGATTCTAGAGTCTGGCTTCTGGGCCACAGCTCTTCCTTGTACCCCACTATCCCTAAGATCCCCTCAAGCATCTACTGATAGCCAGGTGGAAAACACTTCTTCCTAAAGAAACCAGGAAAATAACACAGAAGGTTAACAAACATCTCACCACTTTTTGAGGCTGACCACTGGGAAAAAGCCTGCTGGGGTTCCGGAGAATGGGGGAGAGAAAATCCACCTAAAACCCTGTACAGAGACAGGCAACAGGAAGGTGCTACCTGGGCTAACAGTCTAGTGTCCAACATCCTGCCACCCAAATGTCATTTGAAACATAGCCCAACAATACAGTAAATGTTTCATCAAAAAGAATACAGCAGATCACCTGGGCAGGTAGCTCAGTTGGTTTGAGCATCGCCCTGATATGTCAAGGTTGTGGGTTCGATCCCTGATCAGGGCACATACAAGAATTAACCAATGAATACATAAATGAGTGGAACAACAAATCAATCGATGCTTCTCTCTCTCTCCCCCTTCCTCTTTCTATAAAATCAATAAATAAAGTATTTTTAGAAAAAGAAAAGAAGCAGATCCCTATTTGCAGGTAGAAAATGAGCTCCAAATATACCATTGGGTTAAAAAAAGAGAGAGAAATGTACCAATGCATAAATGCAGAGAACATTCTGGAAGGAATGAATATCAGTGATTGTATCTTACAAGGAGTATTGGAAGTCAGAAATAGGAGGAAGCCCTGATGACCTTTGTTGTTCCTATTTGAATATCATT
This sequence comes from Anoura caudifer, assembly GCA_004027475.1. Classification (NCBI taxonomy): domain Eukaryota; kingdom Metazoa; phylum Chordata; class Mammalia; order Chiroptera; family Phyllostomidae; genus Anoura; species Anoura caudifer. The sequence continues at coordinate 297,451 of PVKU01000629.1, forward strand.
TAAATTGTTTTTTATCACGTGTGTATTACACCTTTTAAATGATCAATGGTAAAGAAAGGAACACCCAGCTTGTGGAAAGCCCAGGTGTTTTCGGCATGCACACCCACAAAATCTCTAATGGATTTACAGCCCTCTTTCGCATCTCTCTCCAATCTCCTTTAAAAGGCAAATTCAAGTCCTCCATGTCTTAAAACAAAAAAATACTGCCACCCCCAACACGAACAAAAGACCAAAACTGTAACCCAACTGTTCTCTTAAAAACAAACAAACAAACCTTTCACCTTTCAAACAGCTAATCTGTATGCTTTCCCCAGGAATCAAGCTGACTTGATTGGTGCTTTCTCCCACACCAAGTCATTGCCACAAACCCACCACCTCTGCAAATCAGGGGGTAAGTTGGTGTTTTGGGGATCCTGGAGACACGGACACCCTGGTCCCATGGGACCTTCCCAGACACACAGTTCCCCCAGATGCATGTCCGCAGTGTGCTTGTGCTGACTTTGATATTCTCAGATCAGATGCCCACACCTCAGGGACAGGGACAAGCACAGCTCAGAGTTAGGAGCATGAGGAGTGCCGATTATTTCAAGATTGACGGTGCATCCTGCGCCTGAGGGTGTGGGAATCTGCACTCTCTTACATCGCTGCTCAGTACAGCCTGTTTGTGTGGTAGTTTGACACGATCTGCCCCTAAATTTACAATCACAGTCCTCTGGCCTGACAAATCAATTCATAAGACTTTCCCCCGCAGATGAACTGGAAAGGTTATCTGTAAACACACACACATACACACACACACGACTCTTCCTTGTGAGTTTGTTCAGAGTACCAAGAGACGGAAAATCTGAGTATCCACTGTTGCGGGGCCAGACACATGATGAAATGCTGTGCGGGTATGACATACAGGGGAAGTGGATGGGAAAGGATCAATAGGGAATGGTTTTCGAGACATATTACTGAATTTAAAAAGTGAGTCAGAGAACAAGATATATAAATACATGTCTACGTCCACCCTATGTATTTATCCATACTCCCATATAAGCTTCCAGGTGCACTGAAAATCTCTGCAAAACACCCAAGATATCAGTAACAGTGGTTGCTTCTGGGAAAGGGGATCAGGAGGCTAGGGGTCGGGTGGGAGGAAAGCTTACTTTTCATTGTGCAATCTTTCTGTATATGGTATATTCAGAACACCAAAAGGGCAGTATTTGGTGAGTTGGAACATGGAACTCAATCGAGGCAGCCACTGACTCAGGCTCTGGACGTGGGTGGTGAGTCAGTGCCATTGGGGGGCGTCCCTGGTCTGTTCCATCACCAGGAAAGAGGTATGGGGACGGCGTCTCCATGTTGGAATAGATCTGGGGAATTATGGAGCCTTCATTTCATCTTCATTCTGCAAAGCTCATTTTTATGAGCTAGTTCAGCCAACTGTAGAGCACTATATCCATCAAGCAGACAGAAAATTCCAGGGCTTGGGACTAAGATTCTTAAATTCCTTCCATCCATGGACTGCTCTGTGGCACAAAAAATCCCCAGAAATGTAGCTCTCTCCTCACCTCTGCCAGACCCCATTGTTGGAAGTGCCATGTAGTGGTCAAAGGCACTGGTCTTGGAGCCAGAAGGACAAGGGTTTGTGACTCACCTCTAACACCTATTAGCTTTACATTCCTCATCTGTAATACGGGAACAATAAATTACTTGGGATAATTAAATGGGAATGGATTTGGTGGAACAATACATGTAATGTGCATGGCACTGTTAACTATTATTTTTAGTCAATTTAGATTACACCTCAAGGAAAATGTACTATTTCAGGTCAGATATGCAAAGAATCATGGGTGAGGATGGCCTTATTACTATAAAAAGGAAGCATTTCACCAGTGGTCTCTGGAATGTTCCTTGAGAACCATTAAAAAAAGATGGCACATTTTTCTACCCCCAATAAGCCTCCCCCTCTTTTACTTTCTGTTTCTTCCTCTCCTTTTCTGTCCTTTCCTTACTCTTTCCCTTCCTTTTCTTCCATCCAAGTCATCCACTCACTTACTAATTATTGCACACCTCCCACCTGGGCCAGCAAGGCTCTCAGCACTAGGAATGTAAGAATGGACAAAACAGACAGCATCCTTACCCTCAGAGCCCACAGCCTGGGGGCTGAGGTGGGTGTAGAGAGATACTAGCAACAGGTAGAGTGAACACAAAATAGAAATACAAGGTGCTAACAGGAGCATGGACAGGATAGCAATAGTCTGGAGGCTGCTGGTCAGGAAAGGTTTCCTGGAGGAAGAGTCGGGATACAGAATTGGCCAGGTGAAGGAGCTGGTGTTGGGAATGAGGGGTGGAGAAGAGAAGGTACCGAGGATGAAGGGAGCAGGCAGTTGAGGCACCAAAGTCCACTGTGGTAGGAGAAAAAAATCTTCTAAAGCTGGATCATGTAGGTCTTTTGAAAAACAAGTTAAAGATTTTGGACTTTATGCTTAGGGTGGTGATAAGCCTTCGAAGGGTTTAGAGAAGTTCTGTGGTCAGATCTGGATTTTACAAAGTTCACTCTGGCCGTTGGATAGAGAATGGGTGGGAAAGACAAGGCTGGCTATGGGAAGTCCACTTAGGAGGCTGGTTAGGGTAGTGAAAGGGAGAAAGGAGGGAAGTGGGTAGGTTAAAAAGAGATATTTAGGAGGTTAAGTCAACAAGATTTGGTGACTGATTAGGTGGAGGTGGTAAGGGAGGAGGAGGTGTCCCTGGTGACTTCCCAGTTTCTGGCTTCCACAGACAGACAGAATGTGAGGGTGGGGGAAAATGGGGTGAAATAAAAGATAAGAATAATCATTTGATATGATTCTTCTTCTTGAGTAGAAATAACTAATTGCAAAGAGCCAACATCTCCTTGCTATTTCCACATTTCTGAGAAGTAAGAGAGAGTTATAAAAATTACACCTGACTTGGCTCATTCCCTAGTGGTGCCATTTACTGGTCAGACACTTGATCTTAGACAAGTCATTTAACATTTTGAACCTCCATTTCCTTTTGTGAAATTGAAAAGGTAAAGACAACTACTTCCCAAAGTTTTTGTGGATTACATAGGAGGGTTGCTGTAAAGAATACTTTGTAAACTAAATGTTGACCGTAGTGGCGATGGTGAGTCTCTGTTTTTAGGATGACATCAAGAACAGTACCCTCCAAACTGCAGCTCAGTGTTAACTTGAGATTCAACCAAGTTTCTCCCCTCATGCCTGAAATCCTTGGGTGCTGCTGGTGTGTCAAGAGGATGGCAAAAGGTACTCAGAGAAGGAAAAAGAAGAATGGTTATTGTAAGGGAGGAGGGACAGTATCTGTTCCCTTAACTTGAAAGTTCCCTGTGAATAGATCAAAGCATTCTTGTAGGCTTGAATCAGTTACAAATAAATTTCAGCACAGGGAGAACACATTAAATAGAAAACACAAACTACAATGGCAGTGATAACTCCACACACATCAGATACATCAGCATTAACAATAAATGTAAATGGGTTAAACTTGAGTAAAAGATCAAGACTCTCAGGTTGGCTAACTGCCTGTGTAGTTGCCCTATGTCAGCAGATGTGGGGGACACAGACGGGAGGGAAATGGCTCACTGTGGCAGGTATGAGCCTCGTGCACATCTGCTGGGCATTTCTGCTTTGGTACGAGGGATATAACTGACTCTCTTCTTAGTGTACATTAGCACCTAGTAAGCACAAAGTGAATGTTTATTGAATAAATAATCAGCTATCCACAGCAATATCTTTCATTGAATTTTTATGAGTTAGGTTGAACTATATGAAATTACTAGTTTTGCAGATGATCAAATTCACCAGTGTCTTACAAGTCAACCTAATATTTTGAACACTTTTTTATTTATCTTGTATTTTTTTATCCTTACCCAAGGACATGCCTATTGATTTTAGAGAGAGGGGAAGAGAGGGAGAGAGAGAGAAAGAGGAACATTGATGTAAAAGAAAAACATCGATTGGTTATCTCTCCTACGCACCCCAACTATGCAACTGAGGCATGTGCCCTGACTAGGAATTGAACCTGCAAACTTTCAGTTTATGGGACAATGCTCCAACCACCTGAGCCACACCAGTCAAAGCTGAACATTTTTATATGTAAGCAGTTTAGTGAATTATCTAACTTTATTCTTGCAATGATATGAAGGGCATGATATTATTATTCCCATTTTATAGATGTAGAAACTGAGCCTCAAAGATTTTAATTAAGTCAGAGACCTCTATCTGGCTTGTGTCAACAATGGGGATTCAAAGCAACTTTGTCTGCATTCAAAATCTTTGCATTTAAAAGCAAACTTACTATACTGTTTTGTTAGCCCCCAATGACAGTTCAAAGCCTTTGCTTTTATCACCTTCCTAGTAATATTGCATACCTTTATTTTAGATGGCCTGATCACCACCTATTATTTGATAATAGTATTGGAAGATGAAAGTGACCCTAGGGATTTTCTATTCCAGTGGTCCATAATTGGAGTCTATGGACCCCAACAGGGCTCAGGGCTCCCTAAAAAGCCTGGAAGTGTGTACCCAACTCTTGTGACTGTGTGCACATGTGCATTTCTGTGAAGAGGGAGCCATAACATTAATATGGTTTTCCAAGCACTCCATGACCCGCTAAGCAAGAAGAATCAAAGTCGCTGGATTCATCCTACATTTTGCAGATAAAGAGTTTGAGGCTCATAGGTGGGGAAGGACTTACTGAAGATTCTTAGAAACAGGCTCAAAATTAGGATTTAGGTCTCTTGCATGATTTCTTCTCAAACTCATTCACATGCTCATTTTTTGTTGCCTCCCTTGGGAAATCAGGGTGTTTACTCAGGGCCCTACATTCAACAGTAATTCTCAGCTCAGGATGTGAATGGCAGCCTTCTTGGCAAGTTCCTTTCCATCTAGTTAGACTGTTTCTTGATTATTCAAAATGAGCCCAAGGAGTCATGTATCTCCTCAGCCCTTCCTTCCTGGTGAACCACCTTTGGTTATTATCTACCTTTCCAGGATTGATAGCAGCGGGGTCTGAGGCTCCCACAACAGGTGGAGGGAGGGTGCAAATTGTCCCAAAGTTGTGCACACAGTTCCAGGATTTTCAAGTGGCCCAGAGCCCTGCAGGTGTCCACAAGTCCCACTAGTTGCTTATCAAGATAAATGTTTATAAGATCAATTTCATAATGAGGGTAAAAAGTTGATTATACTTATTGAGTGTTAAGAGACCCATAAATGATAATATAAATTTTAAATAAAAATAAGGATCATGGTATTAGAGAACCCTGCTCCAACTCCTTCATTTATTCAGCTTTTATTGAATAACTACTTTGTTCCAAAAACAGAGCATCTTAACAAACTATGAGACTGTACGCTCCTTGATGACAAAGATCATGGTTCCCTTGTTTCCTGTCGTACCCTCAGTAAACAGCAAAATGTTTGGCATATAGTAGGTGCTCAATAAACCAGAATCTCAATCTCCAAGTCTAAAGCTATTGAATGAAGTAGCCTGGGGAGGAGGTGAGAGGGGGCAGTGGAGACCGCAGAGAACTGGAGAGGCCAGGCCACATCTAGAGCACCATTCCAGAAGGTGGTTGCTATGCAGGAAGGTGGGGCTGGTATCAGTTCACTGCCTGCCAGGCAGCTGCAGGCAGACGATAACATGGCCCATTACAGAAGAAAGAATGAATAAGTGAGTCTTCATATACTTGGGTAACAAACACTTGGGTTCAGAAAAAGGAGCCAAAGAGAGAGTCTCAATGAAGTTTGTAAGATTACCACTGATGAACATAGGCTAATGACACAGGTTCAGGAATCAGCAGGCATCACTGGAGAGCTGTTTAGAAATGCAGAGTCCTAGGTGCCACCCCAGACCTATTCATCAGACTCTGCATTTTAAAGACAATCCCCAGGTGATTGGTGTGTGGACTATAGTCTGAGAAAGCACTCGGCCTCTAAATGCCTGTGTTACTTTTCTTTGCAGTCCTGCCAATGCTTCAAGCAGAACACTTCAGTCTACAGAGTGTGATAAAAGGCTGAACCTTGTAAAATTGCAGACAGTCAACTATTTTGTGACCTACAAAAATGGCAATTTAAAATGAAATTTCAATTTCAACCCAAACTCTTACTATCCTGCACAAAAGTGCTCAGACCCAGGTTATTGCTGCTTGCTCTGGTCAGATTCTGCAAACAGCCTCTGTCAGCATACAGATGAGTTCCATTTGGTTACCACAGTGAAAACCTGGGAGTTTCCCATGAAATGCAAACTCTGGGATATTTTTTTGGAACATTGGAAAGTGCGTTCATGGTCTGCTTACCTGAATGTCAACAAGAAGCTGGAGTAGGGGGTGGTGCCCCCAGGTGACCCCCCTCACTCATCAGTTTCTTGCCAGAACCCTGTAGGCATCTATTTGACTGTGGGACCCCTGCTAGGTAGTGAGGTTTAAAGGGAAGCAAGAAAAGTCACCTTGAGGAGCTGCTCCATGAAAGAACAGATGTGCTCAGTGATTTGGGTCCTGTCACAGGTGTCCCCTATCCACACAACGGAATTTTATTCAGCCATAACAAGGAGTGAAGTACTGATACCTGCTACAGGCCGACCCGGTCCCCAGCTGCCTGAGAGCTCTCGCCATCTGTCCCAGCTTGTGCCCCATGGCTGCCGCTCACCTGACTGCCTTTCCCCTGGGTTAATGCCACTGAGAATGGGACAGCCTTTCACACAGTGGTCGTCCTCAACTCCGGACCTACTTCTTCTCTCACCTCGGTGTGTTCACAAAGCCCCTTCCTGGAGCGACACCTTCCTCTCGACATAGAGCTTTTCCTTTCAATGTTGAACCAGTCCACACCTACTCATCCCAACAAGAGCTGAACGGAAACCGGCCTCCTCCCTCATGCAGAGGGGCGCACAGTGTCAGGTCCCGCACATTATCCTAAGTGCCTATGCCTCGGGACTACCTGGACTGGCTGGGTCTCGAGCTCCTGTTATACCAGTGCACCCAGGAAGCCCCTGGAAGATACCCCTTCTTCTGCATCGAGTGCCACATTTGCACCCTATTTAGCCTTACCGAACAATGCTCTGCAAATTGCCCCCCAAACAGAAATCACAGGAGAAAGAGAATGATGTCACCTTGAACAGTATCTAAACTGACAGCACAGGTGCAGAGGAAGGCTTGTGGGGGGATGTCATGGTTACAATGGTAAGTCCTGGGTTCAGATTCTGACTCTGCCATTTACTGACCGTGCAGCTTTGGGCAAGACATTCAGCATCTCCGTGCCTGTTTCCTCATCAGTAAAATGGTGAATAACAACACTTTTGGGAGCTTCTGTGAGGATTATGTGAAATAAAGTCATATTTCCCTAACTGGTCTATCACCTTCATATCTCTACCCACTACATCTTACCTGTATAATTATTGATCTATTTTTCCTTAAAGTTAACTCACTTTTTATCTTTAATACTTATTATAATGTCATCATGAGGAATAATATCCATGAGATCACAGTATGAAAGTGCTTGCTACATTTTTCTATTATCTATGAGAACAAATAAGGAATAAAATTAAGAAATGGATAGCACTTCGCCCCCATCAGGAGAAAGCACGGAACAAATTCCACTGGGGCACACTCTCCAGAACAACTGACCAGTGCTTCTTTCTGTGGGAGCTGAGGGAAAATGGCCAAATTGTTACAGATCAGAGGAGGCAAAGCAGAAATAGGCACTATCAGTGGTATGGCCTCCTGGATTAGATCCTGGAACAGGAAAAGGCCCTTCATGGAAAAAATGATGACATTCAATAAGGGCTGTAGTTTAGTTAATAATGTTATATCATCGTAGTTTAGTTAATAATATTCTATCATTGTCAATTTCTCATTCTTGATAATTGTACCACGGCTATGAATGATGTTTACATTACAGAACGCTGGAGAGAGGTATAAAGAATCTCATTGCACTGTTTCGTAACTTTTCTGTAAGTCTAAAATTACTTAAAAGTAAAAAGCTTTTTACAGATGGGTACCAGGTAAGCAGTCTCTCACTTTGCCCCCTCTCTTCAGCACCTGGCAACCACTCATTAGCGTTCATCTCTATGGATTTGCATGTTCTAGCTTTTCCACTGGAATCCTGCAACATGTGGGCTTTTGTGTCTGGTTTCTTGCACACAGCAGGTCTACAAGGACCATCCGTGTTGTAGCATATATTGGTACCACACTCCTTTTTATGGCTGAATAAAATTCCACTGTGTGGAGAGACCACATTTCAGTTCTCCGTTCATCCGTTGAGGGACATTTGGGTTGTTTCCACATTTTGATGGTTGTGAATAGTGCAGCCACGAATACTCACATACAAGTTTTTTTTTTAAACACTTGTTTTCAGTTCTTGATGGGTACAGGATTTCCCTTGGGGATGACGGAAATGTTTTGGAACTAGAGAGATGTGATGGTTATAAAACACTGTGGATGTACTACAGGCCACTAAAGTGTACTTAAAATGACACATTTTATGTGATGTAAATTTTACCTTGATGAAAAAATGGGTACCACCAGTGCAGTGTCTGCCACATTTTGGAAAACCTGTGCTTAGGTGAGCCCAGCACTTCACACGGTACCAGGCTCTCAGCCCTTGTGCAGAGAATGTCGGCCAGAGTCATTACCATTGCCAAAGCCACACCAGACTCCCAGCGCCCACTCCAGGGCTCTTTCTACAATGTCACGCTGCTCTCACCATGAAAGTTCCTCCAAGTTTAAACTACTACTCTCCTTGAATATTGGAAATAAAATTCCAGCGCCCCTGGGGAAACTGCCACTAGAATGTCTTACTTTGTCACCCCAAACCTCTGCTTTCACAAGATGCACACCTGGCTGGCACAACACAGCTGGCCATTGCCCCCAGGTGTGTGCTCAGAACAACACAGAGTGAACATTCAATAGATGCCATCCTGGTTACTTGTTGACTGAGCACAAAACCTATTTCAGCAGCTTATTCAAATGACCTCACCTCCTCAAGAGAGTGACTGCTTTACCTACCCAGAACTCTGCCCTACGGTTTGCTGGTTAAGTTGCGATGCCCTGGCCCTATTCACTGGATTTTATAATGCCCGCACCCATTTCCTCAAAGTACCCCAGAATGTATTTCTGAGTTTGAAATGAAAGGAAATGCCTGGTTTGTTGTGAGGATTCCGTGAGGATCCTACAGCACACGCTGGACAGGGAAGCATCTTTCTGCTCATCGCTGATGAATTGGGGTTGGTTTTATCAACCATTATCAGTGAGCTCTTCTTCTTCCCCCATCTGTGCTGGTTTCTCTCCGCCCTTTGCCTTATGATCTGTCCTTCACCCTTCTCAGAACTTATCTGGGCCCCAGGAGGAGGCTGGCCTCTATGGCTATCAATAGTCTCCTTGCCTGTGGCTTCTGATCGGGTTTGGCCAATGGGAGGCACAAAGGAGATGAGAGAGAGGGAGGAGAGAGATATTTCTTCCTCTGTTCACGCCTGTCTTAGTGCTGTGGTCTGGAGAAATCTGCATTTCTGAGCACAGCTTCTGCTGGGAGGCTCCCACCATCCCCTATTCCTTGGCCCAAAGGGCCTTGGTCATACTGTTCCCCGCTTCCCTGCTTCATCAGGCTGGGGTGGTCATCCCTCCCCTGTTGCTAGTCCCTGGACACTGTGCCCTCCCTTGTCAGTGCCTTAAACTCTGTCCCAGCTGCAGGCGCTTTCTATTTCCTAGTTTGACCCTGACTGACAAATCAGTCTGTCTGTCTGTCTATCTATCTTCCGACCTATCTATTTTCCTTTAACACTGAACCATTTGAAAATAAGATGCTCCAGCCCTAAATTCTTAAGTTCCCAGTGAACCTGGGGTCTAGGGATGAGGACTTTCAGAAGCAACCCTAATGGTCAAGGGCACAGCATGTCTAAGTGGAATTATCCTAAAGGCTATCCTCACCCTAAGAACCGGGTAGAGCACCCAATATGTGCCAACCATTTAATGGTTCCACTAACCCAGTGAAGTCGAGTTTCCTCCTGTTTAAGGAAGAAAAAAAGGAGACTTAAAGAGAGATTAAATAACTTGCCCAAGATTATAAGAGGCAGTGGATGGACTCGAATCGAGCTTGGATGAGCTCCAGATCTCTGCCTCTTCCCCTTCCCCTACCATCTAGAGGGGTCTGCTAATGACATCATGCCAAGTCAGACCCCTGTGTCCAGGAGAAAAGCTTGCTGACCCCAAGAAGGACACCAAAGCTGCAGTTTGGAACCTCCCCTCAGAACTCCGACGCATTTAGGCATGCCAAGGCTATGAAGCCAGCAGCAGAAAAGGCAACTTGAGATGATATTCCAGGGACAAACCTCCAGCTCATTCCTGAATTCCTCAAGAGACCGGGAGCCTGTTCTGCTGCTGACAGAGGGAACTGTCGCCTGATGTAATGCACCACGGAAGAGGGCTCAATTGGGATGCTAAACAGCCATAAATGACATTGTCACCAGCCTTCATAAAGCACAGTGACTCACAGCCCTAATTAAAATGCTGAGGGAAAAATGTAAAGAAAGGCTGCCATAGAAAACAGTGACATTCTGCAAAACTGCAGGATCACTTCTTCCAGGAAAAGCAGTGCTCATGAGCGTGCCTGTGTGCGCAGGTGTGTTCATATGTGTGAAGGGGGGGGGCAGAGACAGGGAGACCGAATATTATTCTCCTGAGAAGTATGGGAAAATTTCACACAGAGGGAAGTCTAACTAAAGCTATTATGTTGGCCAACTTTTTCTATGAAATATTTAGAGAGAAAATTGAATAGCACAACACCTATAAACTTCCAACTGGATGGATTTGATAACTATTAGCATTTGCTGTATTTTCCCTGTCTGTTGCATCTGTTAATCAACTGATCAGTATATCCATCCTGTCATCAATCCATCATCTCTCTATCTATTTATCTCCCTCCCTCCCTTCCTCTCTCCTTACCTATTGTTTATCTACCTCTGACTCTCCCTCTCTCATTCCTTCCCTCCCTCCCTATCTGCCTGCCTACCTTTTACATTGAAACATTTGAAAATAAGGTGCTTCAGCCTTAAATTCTTAAGAATACACAGTCTGAGAATACAGTCTTCCACAAAAACCACAGTAGTATTGTTATATCTAAGAAACTTAACTATACTGGCAAAATTGTACCAAAACATCCAGTGAAGGTCGTTTCTGAAACAATGGTAACCTGAGTAGTAAATCTGATCCCCGCTGCCTAGGAGAGAGAAGTCAATCTATCGCACAGAAATTGGCTGTCAAGGGTTCTTGAGCGGGAAGATTTTTGGCTTCGTGGGAGCTGGTTCTCATCAGCAGTCTCAAGATGAAGGGTACAGGGCACACTGCTTGACTTAGACACCAGTTTGGAACCAGAAGAGAAATCCACCATGTTGGTTTTGAAGAGAGCCCTCCTCAACACTAAATCTTCACTATTTCAGCCAATATAATCCCCCATTTTAACTGCAAAATGTGCCTCCTGGTGACTTCTTGCTGTTTCTGAAATGCAAATACACCTTTAAAAGCCTAATGAGGTATCACCATTCAAAAAGAAATATCTTAATTTCTGAAGGTGAGTCTTAAAGAAGATACCCACAAGAAATCCTGGGCATGGAAGGCAGCAGTTAAGGAAAGTACATATATCTACACGCAGGAGTTTTTGCATGTTTGCTAAAAAAATAATCAAAACACAATAAAAATATCAAGTCAAAAAAATCCATCCAGTCTCATTATTTTATACCACACTTTGCAACAACTAAAGGGATTTCATCTCAGTGACTATTGTATCAAGGGAAAATGACAAATGAAGGTCCTATGTTAGTAAACTAGCACATAGGTGTTATTGACCCTTTTCATTACGTGAATTCTGGTACCCGCATGTAATTGGTTTTCATTTTCCTTATTGAATATTTTAGAACTAAGAGACTGCTTCAAAAAATGAAGAGAAAAACATGCCCAAAATATGTCAGCTGCTATTGAGCATTAATCTGATTTATCCTTGTAGGTTATATTTTTATGCTTAAAATTCCTGGAATGAAACACAGCACAATGTGATCTGCACAGCCCTTTTAATGACCAAAGAGGAGGAACTGACCCATCATTTGTCCCACTGTGTTCCAGTTATTGGCAAGTTGCTCCCTTTCTCGGACACTGGGAGTTCATGAGGATAGGGATGCTGTCTTCCACTTCTTTGTGCCCCAAACCTCTCTTATGGGGTCTGGCTTGACGCCGGGAGTTGGGGCTTGCTTGTTAGATGCAGAAGCAGCTTTCCTGACTTGAAGACACTACATTCTTTAGCTGAGAAACACTGGATGCTCATTGATATTACGTGAAGTTGGGCAAGCTTTGTGAGTTCACAAGCTCCTTTCTTCATTTCTACCTGGAAACAGACTCCAGAAAGTCCACCTTTTTGACCCCCATGGCAGCCATTTAGCCATCAGGTTTTGCAGGAAGAAGAGATTCCTGAGTGTTATCTAATGCTGGTGGGCAAAGGTTCCTGGCGGAAGCTGGGATGCTTTTCAGTTAACCCCTGAAAATCTGTGACATTTCTCTCAGGTGCCCTTAGTCCAAGGCTCCCAAAGCATCTTGGGTAGCCCCAAAGAAGGCCCGTGTTCTCTGGGGAACCCCAATTGAGCAGAGGTGATCTTATAATGGTACGTGACAGAATACCCAAATCAGAGGTGGGGACAAAGAAAACACTGCTCAGGCTGGAAATGGAAACTTTGCTCCTGCAAAGGACTCTGTGTTTTCAGTCCTAACAGAGCAGCCTTTCTTTTGGGAACTGTTGTCAGAAAACACAAATGCAATCGATAGACAAGGATTGGGCAAATGTTTGTCTCGTGTAAGGCACAGGATGGTATGGTTTAAAACGCCTTAGAGGGAAGTGAGTCTGGGGGCTTCAAACTGAACTGTCTTGAAGGTCCAGGCAAGATATAAACAATATTTAATGGTAGGACCTGTGACCTAAAGGCAACAACAGCAAAAATGACAAAAAAGAAACTAAATCAAAATGCAAAGCCATAGCAGCCAAACAAAACACACCTGCAGGCTCGCCAATGGAGCTGCCCTTGAATTCCAGCCTTTTTGTTTCACAGAAGAGAACATCGGGGCTGAGTGAGCAGAAGGGGCATGGCTCCTGTTAGTTGGCTAACTAAAGGGGTCTCTCCCTTTTGCACTTCTTTTCTTTGTTCTGATCATCGAGATCAGCCTGATGCCAGCCCCTCTCCAGAGTTACACAACTGTGATCTCACCAACAACCTAACAACCCCACACAGTGGTTATAGCCCCATTTTATGGACGACACACCTGAGGTTCAGAGAGGTTACCTCACTCACCCGGAGTCACAGGTTCCACAAGTGCCCGAGCCTGGCATCAGGTGCTTTCCCCAGATGGTGTCCTCTTTGGATTTTTGGTGTGGTGCTCTGCCTTCTGGCCTGGCTGCACTGAGCCAGTTTGGCACCAGAGACCCTGTCACTGAGAGCATGCTACAAATCAGAAGGCGGCCAGCACTGATGCTGCTTACTCTGAGAAGTGTTCCGATACCCTCATCACTCATCCTGAGTGCTGCAGCCACATTTCACCTCTATCCCTCTCGGCAAAATCTTCACATCTGCTACAGGGCTTGTTGGGTGCACACTGCCCGACTGGACCCCAGGCTGCCTTGGAGCGGGCTCATACCACCTTTGTCTGGGCACCTGCCCCTGGGGCCTGACACAGGCCTGCTGTTCCACACTCACCACCACACACTTGACAGATGCGCTGGCGTCTGCCGCAGAAGCCCACATAACTGCCGCCCAGCTCCAGCTTACCGTCCCTGACCACAGTTATGCCAACATCCATGCCCGCTGGACCCTGTTGGCTGTACTTTTATTGGGGGCTTGGGGGCATTTTCTGTTGAAAGATCATTTTCATTTAATATGGTAAAAGTGGACTCAATTTTCCAGGCTTGCAGGACGCTGCTCATAATTCTCCTTCCCTAGGAATGGGCATGTGAGCATCATAAACATATGCAGAACTTGGCATTCCATTGTTCAACCATTGTTGGGGAAGGCAGCTCAGCTGTTGAAATGAGCTCAGATCAATGGCTTTGATGGAACCAGTGCTAGTTAGACAGGGTTTATTAGCTCCTGTGATTACTTGATTCCTAAAGTTATACCTGACAGGTCACTTTTACAGGAATTTCCTCTTTGAAAGGACAATCAGTCAGCCAACAGGGCTAAAGCCTAACATTAGATGGGCACCTGTGGCTGATGCACAGTAAGGTCAAGGTGGAAGGAATCATGCTCAGTCTCTCTGAACCCTCTGTCCAGCCTATGCCAACCACCTGGAAGCAGGTGGAATTAAATTGCCTTCAATTTCAGAATCTATGGGGCTTCTCTATACTGAAGTAAATGTGACGTTATCACGTATGAGCACTTTGCAAAGAGTTAAGACATGGAGGTTCTATTCCAGCTTTGTCAATACCGTGTCGTGTGACTTTCAGCAAGTTGCATACTTTTTCTGGGACTCGGTTTCTCCATCTGTAAAGTGAGGGTGATGGACAAGAGCTGAGGGATATTACAATCTCCTGGTGAAGTCTCATTAAAAATACAGACACTTCCCTCTCCCCTGGGGACACCGATTCGTTAGATCGAGGTGGATCTCTCTTCTTTTGACCAGTACCTTGGTGGATTCTGATGCTGATGGTCCACTGGGCTGACACAGGACAGTTTCTAGATTTGATGATGTCTAAATGCTGTTGTATACCAGAATGAGGAAAATGGTCATGGCTCCCATCATCTTGGCCTTCATACAGTTAACCACACAAACTGACACAGACCCATGGGGGAAGCACGTCCCTTCGTGCACACAGGCCAGACAAAATCTGGTCCTGGAATACCAAATCCAGCTTCTGCACAATCTACTTTCTAGTAGGAAAAAGCCCCAGTTCTAAAGAGCATAATTGTTGCCTGTGGTTGTCAACCACAATCCAAGACTCAGAACCACAGAACCTGGGTAACAGGCAATGCACCGAATCTTGCCATAAGACACCCCCCAAAACACACCCAAGAAAGCAGCACAGCCAAGCCTGTGGGTGCTAATAATACCCAGCTGAACTGACCCTCAAATTGTCCTGCTTCCTTGAAAATCAGCACCCCCAAAGCAGGGAAGTTTTTCGACAAATATCTACATGGTACCTTGGACAGCGCCTTGCAGCTCAGCTCCAAAGACCCTCAGAAAGCTGCCTGCCCCTTCAAATCACTTCTAGCCTCTCACCTTTCCCCTCTGGGGTCCTCCTCAATGGAAAACTCAAACTGGGGCAAGGTGGCAGTTGCTCTGGCCATCCGGGGAAAACGAAGAAGAGGCAGGAAGAGCAAAGGGCAGGCTAGTCTGGAAACCATGTCCACACTATTGGCCCCAAATGGTTGCTACCGAAGACTTCCGTCAGGGGCTCCCTGTCTTGTACAACCTCCAATCTTGGCATAAGACTGTTTCCAGAACAACTTTCACATACATCATCATAAAATCTTCAAAATAACCCCTCATAGAAGTTACTGTTCTCATTTGGCAGATAATGGAACTGAAGCTCAGAGAGGTTAATCAACCAGCCCGAGGTCACACAGCCATGAAGTGGCCTCAAGCAGAGGTCCTTACCAGATCTCTTTACTGTGCTGCTTGCTCTTTTTCTACATGGTCTGGTGCTTTGGAGAAATCATGATTTCTCCAAAGTTGTGCCCCTAATTGTTGGGGCAGCCCCTGGCTGAGCAGTGCATCAGGAAATGAAGTTGTGGGTGCTGTGGGAGAGCACACATCAGAATGCTTACCTGCACAGGAGTGTGTAAAAAAATATCCCAAAACAAGAAGCCCTAAACCAGGATTGAGGTCTCTGGTTGTGCTACTTACCAGCTACGCGACTATGGGCAGGTTGCTTGGCTTGCCCAGCCTGTTTTCATATCTGCAAAATGGGATTCAGATCACTATGCTTGTGACCTGGGGGAGTTCTGGGGAGTGTTCCTGTGGATGTTTCAGGAATACTTTGTGTGTGGCAGGGCCCTGGAGATGGCCCAAAGCTGTGCATCCCAAGGGGCTTCTGAAATCTGTGCTGGTGGCAAGAACAAAGGTAGTGGTAGGAGACCCCATGGGTCAGAATGTCTCCCTTCGGAAAGCTGCCAGGGCTTCCCCAATCTGCCTGCTGAGATGCCTGGGGGCCGAGGAGAAAGGACACCACCCCAGAATGCTGGGCACAAGGCTTCTTCCCTGTGTGATGTAAGTTCAAAATGACAATGGGGAGAACCAATGCTATCTTACGTCTTGGTGAACCCACTGTGTTTGCCTAACCCGGGTAAGAGATGGGGAAGGAAGAGGGGAAGCTTTCCTTCATTCCCCTGGGGACCAGCCTGAGGGGTCAAGTCCCCTCCTACCCTCTCCCAAAGTCCTGGAGGAGAAAGCCAGACAATGCTCCTTGTACACACTGGCCATCGCTGCCCCTCTGTGCAGGGGCACCCAAGGGGCACTTCCATTGCTGCTGCTTGTGCGTTCTTCTGGAGCCTGAGCACCCGGTGTGAGCTGGGCTGTAAGGGTTTCCTCTGCAGGAAAGAACCTACGAGTCTTCCCCAGGGCTACTTGGGGGAGGTGAACGCAACCTACTGCAGCCTGGGAGGGAAGGTCCCCAGTTCCTTTGGGCAGGAAACGCCAGACCATCAAATCTCCTGGACCGATCATGGAGCATTAGAATAAAATACCAACAATGTGTCCCGCGAACTGAACACTCACTCTAGGCTTTACTTTCACAGGCAAAGTCTTCACGACGGTACCACCACAAAGGTACTCACTGTTTTCCCCATTTTACAGACAAGAGAACTGTGGCGTAGAGAGGCCAAGGGACTTACTGAAGGCCAAACAACAAGTACAAGGTACATCTAGGATTAGAACACAGGGGTGTCCCTAGGAAGCAACTGCCCTAGCTCTACTGCCTTTTTCTCCAAGCTCACCTCTCCTGTCTGGGTGCCCACCCTGGACGGCGTGGTCCGAGAGAGTGCGCCAGCAGCCAAGAGCGGCAGCTGCACTGGTCACCGTACCCTGGGGGTGGGGGCAAGGGTTTCTTTCGCAGTCTCCAGGGCTCGGCCTGGAGAGCCTCCTCCGGACCCGCGGGCCTGAGGACCCGTAGGGTGGCCCTGGAATTTGGATCTCTAAGGGATCCCGCTCCTATCCTTGGCTACCTGGAAGCAAACACACCGCGCTCAGTGCACACTGTCCAGCTTCGAATCCCAGTGAAGGGCACCCCTCGCCAGGCAGGAAGATGCGCTGGGAGCCCTAGAGCCTCTTTCGAGCGGGAGGTACAACTTTCCAAGGTTCGGGGAACCAGCGCTCTTACATCCCAATCTCACCCGGCCAGAAGTAAGAGGTGCGGGAGACGCTGCCATTACCGCCGGAGCGCAATAAGGATCCTTGCAAAGTTGGAAACCAGGCAGAAGAAACGTTCTCAGGAGCAGAGCTCGCCCAGTCTCGGGCCCCCTAACGAGTCCGCCATTACCGGGGGCGAGCAGATGCCTACCTCAGAAGCGCTGGGCATGCTGGAAAGCTTGAAGTTGAGGTTGGGCAGGTGCACAGATCCCCAGGGACTGGCTTCCCCCAGCCTCCGCGGCCCGCCGTGGGTGGCAAGCGGTGCCAAAGGTTCCGCCATTAACGTCTGCGCACAGCTCGGCGGAGCGCACGGCGGGAGGGCTGCCCGGGTCCCTGCAAAGTTGGAGCGGGGTGGGCGCGATGACCCACGGGACCAGAGCCCCCTGCCTGGGGCCGCCTGCGGGGAAGAGAACGTGGCTGCCCAAACCAAGTTGGGACTCGGCAACCCCGCACCTCTCTCCGCACTGGGGGCTGGCACAGGAGCAAGTAGCCAGAGGGGATAGGGAGGGGATTCGGGACTCCTGGGCCAAGAACTCACCTGCCACCAAGCTGGGCAGCATCGAAGCTGCCTTTTCGTACTGGGCACCCACCCGCCCGCTGGTCCGTGCGCCAGCCCGCCTCTTCCTCCTCCTTCTGCTTCTCCTCCACCCAGTTCCGAATCCTCCCGTCCACCGCCCTGCGTGGCTGGAGGGCTCCAGTCGCACCCACTCGCTCCCGGTAGGAGCCTCTCGTTCTTTCCCCTTCCGCTCGCTTTGTGCTTCTCTGATCCCTCCCCACCCCCTCTCGCCTAGCCCTCACCTCTCTCGTCCCCTCCCCTCCCTCCAGCTCAGCGAACCCAAGTTCGGGACAGAGGCTGTGGGCTTCCCCCACACAGTGCCCGGCACCCTGCATGTGCGCCCCTGGCTCACCCGGTCCTGCCGGCGCTTGCCTGCCGCCTGGCCGTCCCTCGGAGGAGCCGCGGCGCTAAGTAGTTCCTCGCCTAGTGGCTGGAAATGTGGCATAAATATGTAGGGACTGAGCTGTGAGCTCGGTGAGGGTCGTGAGGGGGAATTTATTTCTTAATGTCCCTCCTTTATCCTATCATCGCTGAAACGAATTAGCGGTGACGTCCAACCCGGCTGGTTTATGGGTGTGGGGAGGAGACATCGCAACCCTCATTAAAAGAGCCGCTCTGGGCTCCAAAGCATACATCTTTTATATAACCTAATTTCCATTTTTTTCTATCAGGAAACACACACGTCAGGACAATTTCTGAGAGCCTGGAGGGGGCTAAATGTAGTAGCCACAAAGGCAGCTCTCTCCAGTAGAGGGGACCCCCCCATGGGAGGCAGAGAAGGTTCCTTCTGTTTCTGAATCAGCGCTGGGATAACATTCCTTAGCGGGACAGTGGGGTGTGCAGCCTCTTGTGCTGGGCAGGGCTGGGAGCCCCCAGAACCCTCCAGGGAAACTGCTGCTTGAACTCTGGCCCTGGATGTTGGGCAGGCAGATAGGGAGACTGGCAGCCAGTTCTGGAAATGCTGCTTTGGCCAACCTTACCTGGAGCAGGACTTGGGCCTGGCAGTTGGGGAGGAGGGAGCAGGGAAAGGACAGGCTCACCTGTGGCCTGGTAGACCTGCAGGAGGGGATAGGCCAAGGGCTGGGCTGGGGGAGGGGAAGATGCAGAGAACCTAGCTCTCCTTCCTTTCTTAGGGGCCCTAACATATGGGTAACCATATAAACCCGTCTCAAAAGCTGTCTTTTCCTGGGCAGATTGCACAAGATTTTGCATTTCACTGTTGCTGCTGCTCACACACTCGTGGGGAAACGGGGAAAATCAAGGAAAGAGAGGAGAATTCAGACGCACACACTCAGTCACATATACTCACTCTCAGCACCTGGCTCTGGGTGGCTTGCCCCTCCCAGCATCACCCAGGGGAGCAAGCCCACTCAGGCTGGGAGCTGTGCCGGGAAAAGGCGAAGAGGAAACACCAGCCCCCTTTGTCACTAATAAATGCTTTTCAGACTGTCTTGCACATCAAGCAGGAGAGAAGGGGGTGTGACTTTGGGGGCAGGAAGAGGGGTGTGGGGGATGAGGAGGGGAGGAAGGAATAAAGAGTAAGCTGGCAGGGGTGCCTGGAGGTCTGTTTTGTTTTCAACATTCTGGAAGAAGATGTGAGAAACCCTCTTGGGCCCCTGGGCGCTGCCACTGCCTGATTGTGCCCCACGAACAAGCTCCAAGCCATCTCCCAGGTGGTGAAATGGACCTGGGGTCGTTGTGAAGCTGTGTACAACGATGACACTAGCGAAGTGTCTGGCATTGTGCCTGGCATATAGTAAATGCTCAGTAAACAGGAACCAAAAATAGTAATGATGATGAGAATAAGAACAGTGACATAAAGGCTGGATGGGGCATCCCAGGGAGCCAGGTTGAAGCTAAGTCCTTCCAGCCTGAACCCGGCTTCCCCTGCCTGAACCATTTCAAAGTTGAGTGCTGGGCTTCAGTGGTGTCAGACTCAGAACACTGCTCCCCTCAATTACCATGGCAACTGGGGAAATTCAGGAAGCTTGGGGGAAGGGAAGCTCCTCTCCCACTGGGCTGGTGGTTCACCTGCTCAAAACAGGGACCATGCCTGCTTGAGTTCGGGTCAGGTCAGCAGAGGCTCAAATGGGGTCACCTCCTCTCCTGGAGCACCAGCTGTTTTGAAACTGGGGAGAAGGGTCACTGATACCCAATGGGCAGCCATGAGGTGGTGGGGGCAGGGACAAGGCTGGGCTGTGCCTGAAGAAGGCAGAGTTGCCCTGGGTTCAGGGAGAGGGGGACAGAAACCCCACTCCTCTAATCTTGTTCTCAACATCAGGTACCCTGGTGCAATTGAGAGCAAAGCACCAGAAAGACAATAGCTCTTGAAGCAGAGATTTGGAAAGATAGGGCCTGCAAGCCCAGGTGGGAGCCAGTCATCACAAGGTTGTGTGTGTTGTGTGGGTATGAGAGAGAAGGAGGGGGAGAGAGAGAGACAGAGAAAGAGAAAGTGGGGGGGGGAGTGTGTACGAGTTTGGCAGGAGATGGAGAAAGAGGGAGAGGGAAGGAGGGGGGAGTGAGACTCCCTTCCCTCACTCTGGTTGTTTCCCTAGGGTTGAAGGACTAGTAACACTAGTTGTAGCGGTAGAAAGAATAGTGGCTAGCTTGTATTGAACACTTAATATTCTGCCTGTCTTGAACCAAGCATTTTATAGGAATATCTCATTGATTCATCATAAAAGTGCAAGAGATGATTCCTTTCCTTATCCCCATTTTACAGAGGGGAAAGCAGAGGCCCTGAGAGGAGGTGACTTGCTCCAGGTCACCCCGTGAATCAGTGGTAAAGGAAGTAGTAGGACTCTGGTCCTAGTGACCCCAAATCAGGGCTCTTTCTGCCTCCCCACCACCAGGGGAAAGATGATTCAAAGCTGTCTTTCAGGGTGGCAAGGGAGGGTCTGCCCTTTAGGGATACCCCTCCTTTGCTTATGCTGGGCCATGACCCCAGGGGGGGGCTTTAATAACTGGTACTGAAAGACCAGAGACTCATAGCCACGCGATGGCCCTTAAACAATGCAGAGTGACAGTGTCCCAAAAGTTCCTGGGCACGGTGGTTCTTGAAGTCTTTCCCCTTAGCAGCTGCCTGGGCATTCCTTGCAACCTGATTCCACTAGGACCCCCTTGGTTTTCAGGGGAAGGCGTCAATAATGGCACTGATCCTGGATTCAAGAGGCTGAGATGCACCCAGGTCCCAGCACAGAGCAAGCTCCCCCGAAACAGTCACCATGATAACAGTCATTCTTGGACCTTCTCTCGGGCTCACAGCCTCCATCCCTATATGGATGGCAGGTGGAGAAAAGGCCTCTCCCAGCTGAAGAAAGGCTGCCCTCTCTCCCCATTCCCTGCCACCAGTCCCCATCCAGCATCGTGGAGGTGGCCTCCGGGGGAGGGGCACAGTCTCTGGCAGAGCCAAGGGGAGGAGAGGGAAGAAGAAGGTTAGCCGATGTGGCTGCCACCGTGGGGGTAATACATTATCCAGGGCTAATGAAAACATAATTATCTTCTTTTGGCTGCAGAGAAGGGCTAATTTAATAGGCTGCGATCGAAAGGCATCTGCTGAATTCACCCAGCAGTGAAAACACTTGAAGGGCTTGAGTGGCAGGGACAGCAGGCACGGTGCAGCTGGCCAGGCCCTACAGCTGTGTCAAGGTGGCAGCTGCCCCAGGAGATGGGGATTTGAGGGGGCAGGGCAGAAGTGGCAGAGGGGGTGTGTTAGGTGACAGGTATCCTATGAACAGACAGACTGGGTTACTTTCCTGCTATGTGATCTTGGGCCACTTCTTTGCTTCTCTGAGCCTCAGCTTCCTCATCTGTAAAATGGGGTTAACCCCACCTCCCTCCCATTGTGTGGAATAGATGAGAAACATGCAAGGCATCCTGGGACATTCTCAGTAAGCATTTAGCAAAGCTTTCCCTTTTCTGACACTTTACAGGGCCAGTTGTACTTAGAGGTCTTAACACAGACGTCCCCTCTTTGGAGAGGCCCCTGCTCCGAGCACCCACTGTGCCTCTTAACACAGTGCACTTCAGAATATGTACTTCCTTAACTCGGGTAAAGGGCAGGTGGGTCTGTCTCATTTCTCCCTCCAAGCCAGTGCTTTTCGAAGTGTGTGGCTGGACACAGGGCTCAGCACACCCTGGAAACTTATCAGAAATGCCAGGTCTTCAGACTGATGGCCGCCCGAGGGGAGGGGGCATTGGGGGACGGGGTGACCAGGGTAAAGGGATGGAGAAGTACAGATGGGGGGTTACAAAACAGTCATGGGGATGTAAAGTACAGCATAGGAAATGTAGTCAACAATGTTGTAAGAAGTATGTATGGTGCTGGGTGGGTACTGGGAATATTGGGGGCAACACTTTGTATGATTGTCTAACCATTGTACTGTAAACCTGAAACTAATGCAAAATAATATTGAATGTAAAAAAAAAAAAGAAATGCCAGTTCTTGGGCCCCACGCCAGACCTGCTGAACCAGACGCTCATGCTAGGGTCCAGGACCTGTGTTTCACACAAGCTCTCCAGGAGGCCCTGATTCATGTTCAAGTTTGAGAACCTCAGCGGCAACCAAACACTGAACTGATGTTGAACTCATGCCGGACCCAGCTGGGTAACAATCACTCTCCCTCATTTGCCTTCAACGGTATGCTGAACCAAGAGCGTGATGCCATTGGACCCCTCAGCTACCCTCTTGTTCATCTCCCATCTCTCAGCCTCTGTCCTGAGTTGAAGGCCCATGGAGGGTGTTGAAAACCCCAGCCTTCTGTGTGCCCCCTCCCCGCCTCCACTGCACAGAGGTGCCCCTGCCCTTAAGTAGTTGCCCACCCTGCCCCGACCACCCCACCCACCCAGGACCTCTATTTCTGGAAAAGAATCCAGCTTTCGACCCTGACCCTCTGGAGGCTTGGTGAGGGGAGTCAGTCAGGTGTGCTTGTGCAGGAGTGTGCCCATTGGTCAGTCTTGCAGTCAAGGAGGCGGGGACAGCACCATGGAAGGGTCCTTGGAGATGGCCATTCCCAATCCGGGCATTTCATACATGGGGAAGCCAAGGTCCAGGGAGGTCCAGTGACTTATCCGAGGGCACCAGCCTATCAATGGCCCATCACATCCCTGTCTTAGCTGCCAGATCAGGATGCTGATTCTGGGGCCTCTAAGGCAGGAAGGAGGGTCACCGCAGTGCCCTGGGGTGCTATAGGAAGGCAGGCCAGCAGGGCCAGGGAGCAGAGTTTTCTGAGAACCTAGAAACATCAGGAGGGATGGGGGTGCCACAGTCCCTGGGATAAGTGCTGACTAGTCAACCTCTCCTCCACCACACTGGAACATTCACAGAACTCTGGCAAAGAAGGAAAGGGGAGGAGCCCTTTAAGGCTTCAAGAGACAGCCTGGGCATAAGAAGAAGCACTAGATTTGAAGCTGGAACATCTGACTTCCGGTTTGGGCTCTGCAACCCATGGGTTGCATGAGCTTGGGAAAACCCCTTAGCATCTCTGGGTCTTAACCAAAAGACTGCAAAGTCCCTGAAATTATGTGCAAAACCAAGTACAAGTGTGTTTTTCTGTGGTCGAGGGTTCTTAGCATTCAGTGGCTTATGAACTGTGGCCCCAAAGGGGCCTGAGCTCCTGAACAGGTTAAGAGCAACTGAATTAGATAGTCTCTCAGGGTGCTCCCATGGACAAAAAAGGAGGCAATTCTTGCCTGAGAACCCCCCCCCTCCCCCGGCTAGTTTGCAAGTTCCCTTTGCTCTATGCAGCCAGGTCCAGCAGAGAGGCAGTTCCCTAAATGACCAACAGATGGCCCTAAACCTTCACTGTAGCCTTTCTGTTTTCCTGAGACCAGCCAGGTAGGTCCCAGCTTCTGTTTCCTGGGCTTTGGAGACCCCGCACCTGGGTCTCCACTCTGCTGAGCTGACTTAAGTGGGATGAGAGTGCTGGGCCACTCTGGGGACTGTCTCTTCACCTCCACACCCATCTTGCAGTGTCTGTCCATAGAGGAGGCATTGACAGGGATGTGGGGGTGGAGGCATTAGGGTGTGGGTGAGAGGTGGGGTGGGGGTCTGGAGCACCCGAGGGGACCACCTGAAAACTAGGAAGGAGCCCTAAGGTTGCTGCTCATACCCAAATTTAGTCCTTTCATTCTCCCCTGCACCCCCATTACAGGGCTCCCTCATTACATTCCTCATCTCAACTCATCCAAATCCTCTAAACCTGGAGTGTTTGATGGGCTGTCACTCTGGAGTGTGAAGGCTCAAAGTATTTGCATTATGAAGTCAATGGCAGGGAGCAGCAGTCAATGCTTCCAGGGAAGAGATGAAGTGGGCTGGGTCAGACATCAGGTAGCAGTGGGGCCTGTGGCTAACTGGGGTGCGTGTCCCACCAAAAGGCATACGCATCCAAATGTTTTCAAAGCAATGTTCCACCAAACTAGACCAATTTGGCTGCTATTGTGAACTCAGAGCAAGAAAATAGATTTCGGTGCTTGTGAGTAGAGGTGTTTAGTGCAAGGTCTTAATCAGAACATAAAACGTCGTCCTGAAATTGGCAGAAGCATTGCCTGAGAAGGAGAACACCAGTTCCTGGATGCTGCTTCCAAAGATTTTGAGTCTGAAGGTCTCAAGTGGGATCCACGAGGTTGTATTTTTAACAAGCTACTCAGGGGAAACAGGTAGGTGGCCTTCTAGTGCCCAGTCAGCTACTCACCCCAGTGACCTGGCTGGGTCCTCATTCTCAACTGGCAGATACTTGAGGTTCAATGACACAGCATCAGCAACAATGGCACTGCCCTCTCCCATCAAAGCAGAGACCGCTTACAATTGTGCCCCCCCCCCCCCCCCAGTCACAGCACTGACATGCAGAGAAAAGATGCCACACCTGGGCTTATTTCTAAGAATTAGGAAAATTCTGAGACCAGTTCCTGGAAGGAACTGGGGAGGTGGTAGAAAGAGGAGCAGGTAAAATTCCAGTCGGTGTTCTGGAAAGCTACCAAAACCAAGGTCAAGGTATTTGACTTCTCATCCTCCCCCCACTCTGTGATGCTGGGGAAGGCCCCTCTCCTCTCTGAGTTTGTTTCCCCGTCTATAAAATTCAGGGTGTTGGACTGGAGCATAAGTTTGGTTACAGGACCCCCTCAGGCTCGGCTGCAGTATCTTGGGGGCTATGGGTTGTGCAGGTGGAGGGGGGAAACGGGAAGGATGCTGTGGATTCCCCTCCCCCTTCATTCAGAGTTGATCTGTGTTTATCTATGTCTGGCTTTCTCATTTAGCTTTCATTTGAAAAACCAGCTTGAGAGCAACTGATCTGGGAGCTCTCTGTAGAATCTTCTATCGTCCATTTTATCATTTACCACCCCTCTTTTTGGTGAGCCATGTGCCAGGCACTGTGCTAGGGGCTGGGGCAACTGACACCCCCAGGCAGGGTTTCTGCCTCCTGTAGCACTCGGTCCAACGGGGCAAGCCAGACAAGCTCACAGTTCATGAGCAATAGTGACCTAGCTGGCTAGCATGGTGACACCCTGCAGCCTACACAGCCCTGAACCTCAGAAAGGGATCCTGTTGGCCTCACCCTGACTTGTAAGGCCTTAATGAGAGAACCCACTTTCTCTCCCTCAGCTGACAGCCCAGAGCTCCATTAGCTTCATATGTTTTGGCATTTGATTTATTCAAACTGACACTCCAGCAAACTGTCTCCTACTCTTGTTTAACTGTGTGGAAGAGGGGAGCATGCAAGAATATGGTGTGATTCAAGGGCTTTGGATTCAGTCCTGGGGTGTGCCACTTCTAGCTATGTGACCTTAGGCAGGATAATTACCCTTTCTGAACCTTGGCTTTCCCGTCTGCCAAAACTGGGGATGATGACATTCCCTACCTCATGGGATTGTGATGATTAACTGAGGTAACATATGTGAAGTCCTCGCCACACAGTCTTTGGCACATAATACATGCTCCATAAATCGTAGCTCCTCCTTTTATTATTATTAATTCAGGCGTGGTTCTTGTCTCCCTGTTGAGATTAGAGCTCTTGTGGGGTACAAGCCATGTCTGAACCCATTTCTGATGGTCTCCAATAGGTCTAGTGGTTTGCTAGCCCATCCCATGCACTCAGTAACCGAATCAGGACAGCTCCTCCGCAACAGTGCTTCTCCAAGTATGGTCCCCAGACCAGCAGCGCCACCTGGGAACTATTTAAAAATGCAGATTTCCTGCGCCCACCCCTGACCCACTGAATCAGCAGCCCTGGAGGGCAGGTCTGGCAGTCTGAGTTTCAGTGAACCTCCAGTGACTCAGATACATTTTCAGCTTTCAGACTCACTTCTTTACACCAGTGATTTTCAAACTTGTTTGAGCTAGGACAATATTTTCAAAAATGTTTTCCAGATAGAATTGTATGCAGAAGCCCATACACAGAATCAGTGAAAAAGGAGCTGTTGAGGAACCATGAGGGCAGGGGCAAGGCCACTGTCTGGCCTGGCCTCCTCCAGGAAGCCCCTGACTTCCAGGGGTTCTTGTGACTTCCAGGAACACACTTAAAAATCATTGCCTTGCAGTTTTTAATCTTCTTAGCCATCTATCCATCCATCCACCCACCACCCCACCTATCTGTCTACCCACCCACCAACCCACCTATGTCTGTTGGAGACCACCTATCCCTTGCACTACTGCACATTTTGCCAAGAGACACACTGATCGCTTTTCCAGACTCTCTTTTCATGTTTGTGTAACAGCTTTGGAAGACAGTACCAGTGTCTCCCATCAGAGCAAAGGGCAGGCCTGCTTACTGTCCTGTATAATGAAGACACTGAGTACCTCTAGAGCAAAGGGCAGGTTCGCTTGTTGTCCATTATAAAAGGTTTGGGTTCCCTGGGTTTGGGCTCCCTCTCCTGCAATCCAATCCATGATACCTGGCACTCTTTGCATTGCCCTGTGGGAATTGGGGTTTGGGGAACTGGCACAAATGCTGGTACTCTGGTTAGTACTATCGCTGTGCATAATGAAATCCTGGGTCCTGACCCAGGAAACTTGTGTCCTCTGTTGGCATCCACAAAACTGTGGCAGGGAATTGCATGTTCGCTATTTCATGACATGTAAAGGAAACTTACCGCCCCAGCCTTAGCTTATAGTTGGGTTGTCAAGGTGAAGCACAGAGACCCACCAAGAGTTCTAACTGTGCCGCAAGGCAGGAAGTGGGAGACTTTGGGCAGCGTGAGGTGTATGGACAGAGGGGATGGAAGGGGGTTCAGGAGAGGCCATATCTCAGGGGTTCACAGGGACCCCTGGGGTCTGGACACTCACCTTCTCACTGGGTGTGATATCAGCATTCTTCTGGCCCTCCCACTGCCCCAGTGCTTATCGACTTGTTCTGCATTCACTCTCTGTTGGCTCTGCTTCTCCACATGACCCAGTGCTCCTTGGAGCAGGGACCCCATGTTCTTCGTGTCTTGGGCCCCAGCATTCCACCCAGTGGGTGGCACCATAGTAGGTGTTTAGTAAGGGTTTGCTGACTCCACGAGGACGTTTAGGTGGTATTAATGATGACAATAAGAAGTACAATGATAGTAAAAACTTGGATAGACATGTAGCAGCACACTGGTACTTACTACATGGTAACATTTTCCCTATATTAACTCTCACCCACGTGGTAAGTGGCAGAGCCAGGGTTTAAACCCAGGAAAACTGGCTCTAGGGTCCATGTAATTAAATACCACATTGTAGTTGCAGATGTTGAGAAGGAAGGGGGAAAGGAAGCAGTCTGGGGCACAGGAAGATAGGGTAGCAATGGACAAATAAGCTAATGGTCACTTATTCAAGATCACCATGGTTACCATTTTTTGAGCCCTTAATATAGGCCATGCTAACCCACCTTAATCAGAGCCACCCTGTGAGTTGGGTGTTATGGGCCTACATTTGGGGGAAACTGAATCACAGAGAGGTAGCATTACCTGCTCTAGGACCCACAGCTAAGCTGCAGCAGCTCTAGACTTTAAACCCAGGTTTGTTGGACTACAAAGCCTACAGATCTTAAGGCTGAAGTGAAGCCCTAGAGGGTTGGAATGACCTCAGGTTCGAGAGGGCCCATTGACTAGACTTGGGGCCAACGCTGTGTTGACTCAGACCTGGAGCCAAATAGAAGACAAAGAGATAGAGAGGACAAATGATGGAAGGGAGGACCCTTCCTGAACTTTCCAGCCCACATGTCCACATTGCTGTTGCTCCCCACCAGCTGACATTATAGAAGATGGAGAGAGTGGGCATGAAGCCAGAAAGACTGAGCCAAATCCAGACTCTGCCTCTTGGTTGCTGTGTGGCCTTGGGCGAGCTACCTAACCTTTCTGAGCCAGTATCTATCTGCCTTTCAAAAGCTTTGAAAAATCACATTAACAAATAGCTGTAAGGCACCTGGTATTTAGTAAGCATTCAACCAACATCCATTCACTCACTGATTCATTCAACAAACATTCACTGTAGCACCCCTGGGCAGTACCTCACTCACACCCCCTTGGCACCTACCATCCCCACACATGCCGATCCAACTTCAGCTGGCAGTACCTGCAACTCCTTTGCAGAAGAAATATCAGGGAATTAGTGTAGCCCCCAAAGTACCCTCAAGCAATGGCTGACAGGAGGTGGGGGGTGGTATGTACCCTTGAGTGGGGTACTCTGAGCTATGTGGCTTATTGAGACCAGGTCTCAGGACGGCCCCGCAGGATTCAGCTCCCATTCTGCACAGGTAACTTGCCCTCTAACACATCTTTTCCTGGATCCTTCCCTTTCCTGTCTCACCTCCCCACTCTCCCCTGGTGTTTTCTGGGATCACCCCCCAAGGAAACTGCTTGCACGCCAATCCTCATCTGAGTCTAGTCTGCTTCAGGGAGACAGGAACTAAAACTAAACTAAGACACTGACTGAACTCCTACTGCACGCCCCACTTTGCACTCCATCCTGTGCCTAGGTTAATGATTAACCGGACAGACATGCACAGTATCTTTAGTCAGGCCATCAGGGGGAACAGAAAACAGAGAATCCCACAGAAAATCATTGCAGTCAGTATAGGAGGTCCCTTCTTCTCTCTCCCTCTACCCTCAGAGAATAAATGTAACAGCCTTCTCTTAGAACACAGCCTATGCTTCCCAGAACTGTCATTATTTTTCCTTGACCACCTAACAATAAGCCTTTTGAGGCCAGAACCCACATCTCACTGCTCATGTTTTATTTTCCCTATTAATGCCTGGCTCAGTGCTTTGTATTCTTTCCCCTGATAAATATTCAGGGGGCACCCAGTGCATATGCTAGGTTGTGGGGTCTCAGCAGTGAGCAAAACAGGCCTGGTCCTGGCTGTCACAGGCTGCCAGCCTGGTCGGGGTGGCTGACTATAAAACAATAAAGATATCCATAATAAAAAATAATCTGTAAGTAAGCAAACACATAACATAATGTCAAATTGTGATAAATACTATGAGAAAAATAACAAATTGAGGGGACTGGGCTGTGGGTAATTTTAGATAATACGGCAGAGAAGGCCTCTTGGAGGATGTGCATACAGTTGGTGCTCAATAAGGGGCTGGTGAAGACAGGAAGGAAGTCTTTAGGCATCAAGACAATGAATAATAGCATGGATGAGGATAGCTCCTGCAGTATAAAAAAGATGACTTTTCTAAGCACATCAAAGAACCCTGACCCCTCCCTGGGTTGACGCCATAGGAAAGGCATCAATGACCCCATTCAGAAATCTGTTAGGTCACCATTCATACCGTTTCTAAGCCAATTAACACCCCCAGAGAGAAGAGCAGCCTTGATATTTGATCAATACTAGTAGCAGAGCTGCCAAAATCAATGAGGGGCCTTCTGAGGTCTTAGGAAATCACTTGGCACTGGAAAAACCAGGTCCGTTGCAGATTCCGCAGTGAGTTTTGTGACTGAGAAGGCTAAGGCCAGCAGTGGGAGGACCTGCTGACTGCTGACCTGCTCCAGGCACCATGCTAGGTGCACTGCAAGGGCCACACTGTTTAAGGCTCACAAAGACCCATTAGGAAGCTACTATTGTAGCCCCAGTTTCCAGGGTAGGAGACAGAGGCTCAGAGAAGGGTAAGTACCTTGCTTAAGGGCATGCAGTGACAATGCAGTGTGTTAGGGGTGGTGATGGGAAGTGATGGCAGGAGCACAGAGGAGGGAATGCCTACCCAGCCTGCAGCAAAGA
This sequence comes from Anoura caudifer, assembly GCA_004027475.1. NCBI lineage: Eukaryota > Metazoa > Chordata > Mammalia > Chiroptera > Phyllostomidae > Anoura > Anoura caudifer. Next base: position 327,578 of record PVKU01000629.1, read on the forward strand.
AACTCCTTCCCTGTGGGAGTTCGCCTTCCAGGCTGAGGTCTGGCGAAGATGGGAGCCAGCCCTGCGAAGGTGGGCAGGTGCTTATTCCACAAACACACAAAGGCTGGGAAGTAATGGCACACTTAGAAATCCTGGGAGGCTGTATTTTGCCAAAGGTGAAATTAACTCCTTGTCTCACGTTTTGTGTGGCTTGAGGCTTATTGAAATGAAAGTCACTTTTCTGGGGCCATGGTTAAATTCTGGGCTGCTCCGTACCCCTGGAAATGCTGTGGGGAAGGTGTAGGCATCTTCTGAAGATTCCGGGTGATCAAAAGCTGTGGTGGGTTAGGGCTGACCACATCATCAACATCAAGAGCAGCTCACCCCTCCTCTGGCTGCAGCCCCCACCCATGCCCTCTGGTGGGGCTCTGAGCTCGAGCAAGTGTTCAGCGAGTAGTCTCAAAGTCTCTAACTGTGCCCTCAGCTCCAAATTGCTTCACACGACCCAATCTTTCCTTCTCCATGCCCACTCTCCAGCCTGGACCACTGACTCCCTGGATCACTCCACCAGCCCCAACAGGTTCCCCTGCACCCTGCAATCCAGTCTCCCTCCCAACTCTGAGACACCTTTCCAAAATTCGAATCTGACCATGTCACCTCCCAAGCTTGCAGCACTTCAAAGTCTCCAGTGCCCTCTGGATGAAGCCCAAAGTCTTTCACATTCCTTGGTTCATTTATTCTTCCCACCTACAAATGTTGATTGAGCATCAAGGGATGATCCTTCTGAGGTTTGATGAGGCATTTGCTTTTCAACTGACTTGGTTTTATTTTCGTTTTGATAGGAGTAAGTCCTGAGAGGACACCTCCTGTTTCTGTGGGCCCAGCACTCACATCCCCACTCTGGCAACCGCACCTGCTCCCTCACGTGCTGTCTTGAGGCTCTAGTTCCTGCCCCTGAGGCTCAGTAATCTAGCTTTTTCTGAAAACCTTAGAGCTACTCTGTATCCCACCAAAACATCCCTCATTTTGCTGGAGTTTTGCCAGAGTCAGTTTGTGGATGGCACTTGAAACCCAAGAAACTCTAATGGATGGGGCCACCTCTCATCTTTCAGCCTGAAAGGGCTATGGGCTAGCTGTCATCTGTTTGCCTCTCCAAGTCCACTTGCCCCTGTTTCTGTGCCCTGCTTGATGCCCTTGGAGGCTGACTCAACCAACAGAGTCCCTTGCTTCTGGCTTATGATTGGATTCAGCCCACAGAAAGTATCAGTACAACCTCGGAGGCAAGGGGACAGTGAGGCTGGATGTATTTCCTACTAGTTTCCCCCACCCCATTTGCTACAGAAGCTGTGACTCTGTTCCTCTTTTAAAGGCAGTCCTTCCCAAACCACCCCCTCCTCCCACCTGTGAGGCTCCCATGGTTTTGGGGTCTGCACGACCACTGGTGGGTCTCCCTTTGCCCTGGCCATGCCTTTGTAAACAAACCCTTCATTAATCTCCCTACCATAACACAGTTCGAATGCGTGTCCCTTCTTGTCATTTCCACCACGATCTGTGTCTGCTTGGGGTCAAGATGAGATGGGAAGCAGTGGCAAATCCCCTAGGATTCTAGGAGATGGAAGGGGGATGGACAATCTGGGGGAAGACAAAGAGAAACCTCCCAAGGCATCCGCAGATAGGAGTGCTCAGAAGAGACGCAACTGGAAAGAGCGCAGTGCTGCGGGTCCACCACTTCCTTGCTGTGTGACCTTGGGAAACCCATTTTCTCTGAGCCTCATCTTCTCATCTGTAAAATGAGAATAACAGAACCTACCACAGCAGGTTGTGCTGGGGAGTCAATGACATGCCATTCATTTATCAATTTACTGATTTCCTCAACAGATATGTCCTGATCCCCTACTGTGTGCCTGGCAATGTGGGGAACAGATATTGTTCCTGTTCTCCAGGAATTCAGAGCCTATTTGGGGAAAGGGACATAGAAAAGGAGCCACACAAATAAATATCCAATTACTCACTGTGAAAAGCCCTTGTATGAGGGATCATATTACTGGATTGAAAAGTCCCCTTGGATGGCAAATGTTTGAGTGAGCCTTGGAGGATGAGGAAGGTCAGCCAGGCAGGAAAGGTGACCCGAGTGTAGATAACAGAGGGTGTCAAGGATAGAGGTGGTTGTTGGAGGAACCGGGAGTGATGGGGAAAGTAGATGACAAGGTGGGAGAGGTGGCCCCGTCCAGGTTAATCACAGCTTTGTCTGCCACTGATAGGGGTATATTATTCTGAGTGTGAGGTCAGATGTGGATGGCCTGAGAGTTAAGAAAGACTGCCATGGCTTCTGTGTGAATAGACTAGAAAAGGGATAGGAATGGAATCAGGAAGACCAAAGGGGGACTGCCGCCGTCACCCAGGTAAGACATAAGGGTGGCTTAGCCTAGGGAAGTGACCGTGAGGGTGAAGGAAATGAACTGAGGCAGAGATAGCCCACTGCCCACCAAAGCTCCATTTCCACAGTGTATACCATAGCTGGGAAGAAGCTGCCCAGCCGGAGACTACATTTCCACGTTCTTTGCATCTGAATGGGGTCACGTGACTGGTTCTCACCAGTGAAATGGGAGCAAAAGTAATGGCATCATTTCTGGGCTGAGGTGGTTAAGAACATGTGTGTTTTATCTGAGAAGCGCTTTATCTTCCCTTCCATTCTAAATACAGCTTTGTTGGATAGAGCAATCTTGGATGTAGGTCCTTGATTTTCATGACTTGGAATAATTCTTTTCAGCCCCTTCTTGCCTATAAGGTCTCTTTTGAGAAATCAGCTGACAGTTTGATGGGAACTCCTTTGTAGGTGACTGTCCCCTTATCCCTTGCTGCTTCTAGAATTCTCTCCTTCATTTGAATCTTGGGTAATGTCATTATGATGTGCCTTGGTGTGTTCCTCCTAGGGTCCACCTTCTTTGGGACTCTCTGAGCTTCCTGGACTTCCTGGAAGACTATTTCCTTTGCCAGATTGGGGAAGTTCTCCTTTATTATTTGTTCAAATAAGTTTTCTACCTGTTGCTCTTCTTCTTCCCCTTCTGGTACCCCTATAATTTGGATGTTGGGCTCAAACTGGAGTACAAATCAAAGCCCCAGAGCCAATTCATCTAAGCGACGAAGAGATAGCCAACCTATCAGATGCACAGTCCAAAGCCCTGGTGATCAGGATGCTCACAAAATTGGTTGATTTTGCTCACAAATTAGATGAAAAATGAAGGCTACAATAAATGAAATGAAGAAAAATGTACAGGGAACCAATAGAGATGGGAGGAAAACTGGGACTTAAATCAATGGAGTGGACCAGAAGGAAGAAAGAAACAACCAAACAGAAAAGAATGAAGAAACAAGAATTCAAAAAAATGAGGAGAGGCTTAGGAACCTCAGATAAGGTCAAGTTAAAGGAGTTCATCATCACCAAGCCCTTATTATATGAAATGTTAAAGGGACTTACCTAAGAAAAAGAAGATAAAAAATAGGACAGTAAAAAGACAGCAAACTCACAGATATTAACAACCACACCTAAAACAAAAGCAAACTAAGCAAACAGCTAGACCAGGAGCAGAAACACAGAAATGTAGATCACATGGAGGGTTAGCAACAGGGGAGTGGGAGGAGGAGAGAGGGGGGAAAGGTACAGAGAATAAGTAGCATAGACGGTGGGTAGAAAATAGACAGGGGGAGGGCAAGAATAGTGTGGGAAATGTAGAAGCTAAAGAACTTATGACACATGGACATGAACTAAAGGGGGGGAATGTGGGTGCGAGGGGGTGTACAGGGTGGAGGGGAATGAAGGGGGGGAAATGGAACAACTGTAATAGCATAATCAATAAAATCAATAAAATATTTTTTTAAAAAAAGAACATGTGTGTTTTCCCTGCCTTCTCTTTTCCTGTCCACTGGTTGGAAGCAAAGGCCTCAGGGATGGTGGAGTCATAGATGGGAATTCCCTGGGTTCCTGGATCACCAGGTAGATACTCAATTAGACTTTATTTGACCTAAGTATACATTTTTACCCTCTGAGTCACTGAGTTTGTAGTGTCTATCTGTTATAGCAGCCAGCACTACCTCAACTAACCACTGGGAAGATTAGTTAGGAGAAAGACCCAGCAGGACTTGGTGATTGGTTGGCTGTTATGGATGAGTAAGAATGGGGTCAAAAATATCTTCTAAGTTTTAGCTTGAGCAACTATGGAGATGAAGTTGATGTTTCCTGGGCTGGATGGGAGAGGTTTGGTTTTTTTTGTTTTTTGTTTTTTTGGTGTATGTGTGAGAGAGAGAGTAAAGAGTTGAGTTTAGAACATGATGTTTGCAATGTGCTGGATTTGAATGGAGATGTCAAGTAGAAAGTTAGATGTAAGAGTTCAGAAGAGATCTGAGCTAGTGACACATTCGGGCATTTGTTGTCTTGTAGATGGTATGTGAAGTGCATAGCAGGCACTCAATCACTGTACTCTGAATCAGGATGTGAATCGTTTCTTCCTCACTTCTCGCCAGTGTTTGGAAGTTGGTGGGCACAAATTGTCCAAAAGTGATTGAAAAGCCTCCCCCACTCAAACCTGACAGCCGAAGAACCATCTATTTCTTGCTTTGCTCTTGTATACCCATTGAAGAGGCACTCTGAGCTCAGAGAAGCCTGAAAATCAAGCTATTCAAAGGCTGAATGAAGGTAATTCTAAGGATGCTTAAAACCGCCTTCCTGCTGTGTTAGGTAAAACACTCACTCATCTTTGATGCAATGAAAACCACTTGAGTCCCTGCTTTTTATTTTGAGCAGCTTCACCTAACAGGCTGGGGTTTGAAAACGGAGCATGAGGCTGGACTTCACCTGCCTCTGGATGAGGCCACTTGTCTCTCTCCCTGGGCTACAGGTCTTTCATTCCGCAGGGGTTCTGGAGGGGCTGCTGCAGAGGGAAGGGCTGCTTGGCAGGCTAGGGGTGGGCAGCTTGGCCAGGCAGAGGTGCTTGGCAAAGCTGAGAGTTTCACCCAATGGCCACGAACCGCAGGGCAGAAAATTCAAATGGCCTGCAGGAACCAGCCGATTAGTGACACAGAAAAATTACCCACATGAGGGACCTTGGGGACTTGGCAGGCACAGGGTGGGTTAAGGGCTGGACGCAATGTGACTCTGGCTGACTGTTGCCATATGGAATGAAAGTCCAGCATGACTAGGTCTTTTGGCTTTTCAAGAAAAATCTCAAATTCAGATTTTACATGAAATCTAAGTTTTCAACGGTGGTCACTAAGTTTAAACAATGCTCAATGGGTCAAAGGACAGGTGCATGGTGCCTATGACACCTGTGAGAGAAACCAGTTTGAAACTCACACGGAGTTGTGGGGTGGGTGTGGGCCTCCTTCCTGAGAAACTGCCCGAGGGGGGGAAATATGTAATAATTTTGGAATTGTTAATGAATTGACACAAGTTCATTGACTCAGCTACCTAAACTGTGAACCATAATTGACGGTTCCTTTTATCTCCCCTTTGGTGAGGTTAACAGTTCAAATTTTTCAACAGGTAAATAAAAATATAAAGACAGATTGTAACTGAGAGTGAGCTAGGCTTTGAGTGTGAGGACTGTGTGTTGTCTTGTTCACCGATGAATGATTGAATCCTCAGGCCTAATCAGGTAGGTAAAAACACTGCTGAATAAAGCAATGGATTGAAGGGAACGGGCAGATAAAAGAACAACTACAGAACTAGATTTGCAAGTTTCAGGGTATGCAAACCCCCAGTGGCCCCATGGTTCCTCAAGGCCCACATTTTAGTTCTACTACATTTAAATTATCCTCTAGAGAGAACGCCTATAGGATGCTGGTGCAAAGCATGATGGTCCCTATGGAGGCACACAAACTTAGCATTGAGAAAGTCTGTGTAGCTGGTCTGGAACACTCTTCTCACTTCTTACCTCACTACTAGAATCCTTTTAAGCCCTTAAGCTGCAGCTCCAGGCTTTTCTACAAACAAAACTGTCACTGACCCACAGACAATAGCAGCAACATTCCCATTTAATGAGCAGCTACTACACGCCAAACACTGCCCTAGGTGTTTGTAAGGGGTTTTAGTAACTTTTGAGTCCTCTTTCCTCTGATAATATAGCCTATTCCCCTAGCAATAGTGGTAAGTACAAGAGTAAGGTCTGGTCAATCACAGTTCCTCATATCCTTCCCTCAAAGTGATTGGTCTGAAGCGTGAGCATGTGACTCAAACAGGATCAATCAGAGCCTTTCCCTGGAACTGATACACTGTTACTGGGTGAAGGAAGCTCTCTCTGCTGAGACTGCTGTGAGCTGAGGCTGTGAGTGGCATCATTCATGCCTTCTGGAAAAGGCTCATCTGTATGGGGAAAGACAGCAGTTGCAAAAGCAAAAGGAGAGAGCAGAGAACAGAGGAAACTAGGGATGCAATGAATTCCTTTTTATGTGTCTGGAGTTGGGTTTCTGTCACTTACAACCAAAAGATTTTGACCACTGTGACCCTTCACATATTTTGTCTCACCAAACCCTCTCAACAATTCTGTGAAGATGGTATTAATAACTCCCATTTTATAGATGAGGAAATTGAAGCTCAGAGAGGCAAGGTGACTTGCCCAAAGCCACACAGCCAGTAGGAGGCAGTTTTGATGACTCCAGGCCCGCACTATGTCCACCACGCTACTCTGCCTGTCCCGAGAGCCAGCATACCAGGTTGGAGCTTACCTAATACTCTGTGCTGTCAGTCAGACCCCTATAAAGGCAGAACGTCTCCTATTGAGAAACTCACCGTTTCAGGGCCAGAGGAACTTTGGGGGTCAGTGGGGGCTCTCTGGAAAGGGCAGGGGACTTGGAGTCAGAAAACTCATTGGGTGAGTTCTGTTTTTTTACTAGCTGGAAAAGTCACTTTGTCTCTGTGAAGCTGAATTTCCTCATCTGTGAAAGAAGGTAATACTCAAGATACAGCGTTTTTATGATGATAAAGGAGATAAAGCATATGGAATATTCTAGAAACATTAAGACCTAAATGAAAGTAAGGTACTGATGCTGTTCTTTGCCCACATGATACTTAGTGCTGGGTCAGTCAGTCCCTCAATACCACTCAACGTGGAACAGTTGCTGCCTCTTACGGCATTTCTTTCCATCCTGGGGCCATTTGATTATTACAAAGATTTTTCACATTCCAAGTTGAAATATTTCCTTCTTGAACTTGTTTATTGGTTCTGTGCATTCCATTCATTCATCTATTTCCTTCTCTTCTTCCTGCCTTCCCTCCTACTTTCCTTTCCTTCTTTCCCTCTTTCCTCCCTTCCTTCCTTCCTTTTTTCTTCCCTCCCTCCCTCCCTTCCTTCCCTCCCTTCTCCTCCCCTCCAATCCATCTACAGTAATGTGCTGTTTAGCAGTGGGGGTACATTCTGAGAAGTGCATCGTTAGGCAATTTTGTGCATCATTGTGCAAACATCACAGAGTGCACTTACACAAATTGGATGGTCTAGTCTAGCGCCCACCCAGGCTGTATGGTAGAGCCTATTGCTCCTAGGCTACAAGCCTGTACAGCATGTTAGTGTACTGAATACTGTAAGTAATTGTAACACAGAGGTTAAGTATTTGGGTACCTGAACACATCTAAATGTAGAAAAATATAGTAAAAATATAGTATAAAAGATAAAAAATGGTATACTTGAAAGCTGCCCTGGGTGAGTCCGTGAGGCAGTGGTGAGGGAGCGGGAAGGCCTAGGGCGCTGCCGCCCACTGCTGTAGACTACAGCCACCACGCGCTTAGGCTGCACGAACTTCATCAAACAGCGAGAGATGAAATCAAGCATGGAGAGAGTGACGCACTCGAGAGACAGGCAGACACGAGACGCTGGAGGCTGCTGCCGGCATGAGGAGGCGCACTGTTTCCCTGCCAAGTTTTCTTTGTGAGTAGAAAGAGTACTATGAAAAACTCTAAAATAACGATAAAACTGCAGTACGGTAAATACATATACCAATTGCACAGCTGTTATTACCAAGTATCATACACTGTACAAAACTGGCTGTGCCATATTTCAGTGTAGCTGGCAGTACAGAAGGTCTGTTTACACTGCGATCATCACAAACCTGTGTGTAACGTGTTGTGCTACGGTGTTATGATGGCTGTGACGTCTCTAGGTAACAGGAAACTCTCAGCTCTATGATAACCCTGAGGGACCACCACTGTATATGTGGTCTGTTGTTGACCGAAAAGTCAGCAAGCAGCACCGGATGGCACTGTAACGAGCACTGAAGATAACAGAAGGATCAAGAAGACACGCTCTCATGTCCACACTAGCTTCACCCCACGCATCCCATCCATTCTCTCAGCAGCAAGAGCACTATTTGGAAATACACGTATAATCCTGTCACCCCCTTACTTCAAGCTCCTCAATGGCCTTCCATGACCCTCAAGGTGGAATGAGTTACAGACCCCTATCTGCTTGGGTCCCCACCCACCTCTCCAGCCTGGCCCCTTCCCTCCTTCACACCACCTAGACTTCAGCCAAAACAGCAACTGAGCCATTGTCTCCCACACCTGGGCCTTTGCACAAGCTTTTCATCATGGCTGGAATCTCTTTCCACCCCTCTTTACCTGGTTAATTCCTAGGAGCTCCTATCCTGAAGCTCTCTCCCACCTCCTGACACTGGGTCAAGTGCCGCTCTGTGTTTCCTGATCCCTGGGGTTAGCGCCTCCAACCTGGTACAGATCACACTGCCCTTGACTCCCCAGCGGGCGTCTGTCTATCTCTGCGTCCAGGCTGTGACTGGCTGGTTCTCCAATGCCTAACTGAGTCACAGTAAAGAGCTCTGAATGGAGACTTATGATCTCTCCTTTCACCTCTGCCTCCTGTCCCCTGCTGCCATCCTTGAGGGCTCTGTGAATTATAGAGACATTGGTTCTCCACAGGCAGGGAGTGAGGGGCTCTGGGGAGGGCAACCCCCCTCCCTGTCTGCATAGCTCTAACATACCACAGTGCCAGAAATGCCACCTTAGCAAGTCATTAGCTAAGGTAAGCATTGTCCCCTTCTGGGGATCCTCAGGGAGACACCCCACAGTGAGCTTGCCACACTTCCTGTGTCAGAGAAGTGTCCCTGTGTGTGTGTTCCATACCCTAGTACTTCCTAAAGACCCCAAACTCTGATTTGCCAACAGCAGTGCCACTAGGGGCCAGGTAAGAGGCTATTTCTATGAGGCTGTGTGGTACAATGGTTACCTTCTCTGCCTGCGGTGTCTAGCTTCCTGGGTTGGAATCCCGCCTCTGCTGTTTCCCAGCTAGGGACCCTTGGGCACTTCATTTAACTTCTCTGTGCCTCGGTCTCCCCCTCTGTAAAATGACCTTGATAAGAAGAGTACTAACTCTGGGGGTCAGAACAGGTGATCAGTACTATGATGCCAGTGAAGCCGCAGGTGCAGTAAGTTTGAGAACACGAAACTGAAACGGGAAGTGTTCTGCTCATCCAGAAGACCTGGCCTCCAGCCCCAGCCCTGCTGCTGACTCTCTGGGTGGCCCTGCGCAAGTCCCTGTCCTTCTTGGGCCTCCCCTGCTGTTCTTGGATTCTCCCACCGGATAGGCTGGCTTTGCCAAACAGCTGGTAAGCAGCTGTGGGAGCCCCAGCCTATGCCTGCCCTCTCTGGGGAGGGGTTGGAAGACTGGCTGGCTGGGAAGTGGGCCTGGGCCACTCCAGGGCTGATTTGCCTGCAGAAGCCCTGGCTGGTATGAGCAGAGAGTGGGCAAACTGAGGGTTCATAGGTGCAGTAATCACCTGTGAGGGTTTTCCTAGGACCCTGGTCTCAGCCTGGAAAGGTCCATGTCCTGCGAACCCTGTCAGCCTTGGGTAGCCAGGGCCACCCGTCACCAAGCACAACAGACACCCTCTGAACAGCATCAGAACATTCTGGGGACAACAAGGTTGATAAGGTAACAGACATGGCTCCTGAGGGCTCTGCTGTGGGGAGGGCGGGGGACTGCCCCAGCCACCTGCACTGCTGCTGGCCTTGGGGCAGGGGAAGGGGGAGGAAGGGTTGTTGCTCTCTCTCTCTCTGCAGCTCTTCCTCCAAAATGTTGGCTGCCCTGTGAAATGGCAGCTGAGACTTCCAATCACAGGGCTTTGTTTCTCTGCCTGGACCTCACTTCCTCCCTTCCTTTCCTTGAAAGAAATCCTACTAACAGCTCAAGATGCAGTTCAGAGGTCAGCCCTGCTTTCCTGATCTCCAGGCAGGAGAAGCCCTGCCCTGCATGCCACTCCAGGACCCCATCCTGCTGCTGGCACCCCAGGCGAGTGACCAAAGTGCCTCCATCTCCTTGTCCGCACAACAGAAGTAATCAGAGAAGCAGCCTCATAAGGTCCCAGGCCAATATGTGAGATAATATGTGTCAAGTTCTTAGAATATTGCCTGAAGCAGAGTAAGCAGTCCATAAATGTCAGTGACCGTAACAGGAAGGGAAGCAGCCACAGAAAAATAGTAAGTGATGGCAACAATGATGATTTGTGCTTCCACTGTCCCCCTCCCTATGCTGGTCTCTTTCTATTACCTCCTGAAGAACTGGGCCCGAACATGAATCCGCCCCAGGCTGGCCTGAAGCTCTCCATACATGTTTGATGTATGATGTCAGACTACAGATTTCAAAAGCTCCTTTTAAAGGACTCGAAATTCCCTTTGGCAAGACAATGAGAACAAGAGCAGCTAACATCTGCTCAGCACTGACCACATGCCCGGCAGTGTTCTGAGTGCCCTGTAGTCCCATTGCCTCTCTGAACTCAGCAAAGAATGGCCGGTCTCCTATAGCCTTGCTCTATCAAGTGCTCGCAGCAGGCCAGACACACTATGGGACTCTCCACTCCATTGATTCTCAGCGGGAATGATGCTGACCCCTGGGGGACCTGTGGCAATGTCTGGAGACATTTTTGGTTGTCACAGCTGGGGATGGGCTGCTACTCGTGTCTAGAGGGCTGAAGTCAAGGGTGCTGCTAAACAGCCTCCAAAGCACAGGGCAGCCCCTCACCACAAGGAGATATCCAGAGCAGTGTATCAACACTGCCAAGGTTGAGAGATGCTGTCCCATGTGTGATCTCCTGTTTCATCCTCCTGATGGCCCTGGGATCAGAGAGGGTGAAACAGAGGCTCAGAGAGTTCCAGGCGATTGTCAAGTGGAGGCAGGACATGATCCCTGGTAGATCTGCTGCCAGGCTCTGTGCTCTTTTCACCTCTGCTCTGGGGAGCAGACGCGGAGCGGGGAGCAGAGCCAGCATACTCCGCTGGAAGGGAGGACCCTACTGGTAGGCTGAGCACAGCCCTGTCCATGTGCGCGGGTCACCGGAGGGTCGTGTCAGACCAGAGCCCAGAGCTAGCCCACAGGGAATTCTTCCAGCCAGCCAGAGCAGCCACCAGATGGGAGGCTGAGCAGTATTTAATATCTGACCATCTGCAGCCAGCAGCCCTCAAACTCGGCAGGCCACCCCCCTGGCGTGGTGGATGAGAAGGCTCTTCCGGCAACATTGCGGCCCTGCGTGCTCACTCAATTCACAGCTGCTCCTGGGAGACCTGGCTGGGGAAGACAGTGTCTCACATACCACAGGCACATGTGCACACACATGGCCTCTGTCCCTGGGTGCCAGGAGCTCTGGTGGACACCGGAACCACCCATCTCTCTGTCCCATGCCTGCTCCCCTTTAGTGATTCTCCTGAAGAGACTGGTGGCTATGGAGCTACAACAGAGCACCTCTTTGTCCCCTACACCAAGATGAAGGGAAAACACCAAGATTTATGCACATGGAGGCAAGATGCATCCAGGGCAGACACTGAGACAGGGTGAGAGGGAGAGTCTCCCTCGCCGACACCCAGCCACACTAAGCCTTTAGAAAGGCCCGGTCCCCTCTCCCTCAAGCTCCTCCTTGATCTGTTCCCAGAGAAATACAACCAGCTCACTCTTGGGGCCTGAGGGGGTCCTTAGGAGTTGCAGAGTCCTTCTAAAGAAGCACATCTCTCAATAGCAGTGGGAGCTACCAGGCACCAGGCAGTGTGACTCATGTGTCACCTTCAAATCCTTATGACAGCTCTGGAGGTGTTGATATAAACCCCATTTTTTGAAGCTCAGAGAGGTTAAGTTTTTCTCCCAAGGTGACAGAGCTAGCAAGTACACTATTTCAGGGTTTTCAATACATTGAGAAATGTCAGATTGTGCAGAAAGGTCTAGCATCAAGCTGGCCTCTGGTAGGCACCCCAGATCAATCCTTGTCCCAGGGGGTCTTAGCAAGCCCCCTTCAATGAGAGACAAGCACTGCTCCTAACCCGTCCTGCACCTGGCTACCTCTCAGGTGTTAGGGGCAGCCCGTTCTCTTGAAGTGATTGAAACACATCTCATTGCCAGGCACGGAGTTAACACCACTGACTCGCTTGGCCAAAGCTTTCTTTAGAAATAAGGCCAGGGCCCATTTCACATAGATTCCGCATCTGAGATTAGTTCCAATGCCTGTATTTGCATCTTCCGAGCCTTCGCCCTGTTTGGAAGCTGCAGGCTTCTTTGAATCTCTAAGTGATTGTTAGCCCAGTGTGCCCAAGGGGCAAATGTGTGCCAGGCATGAGGAAGACAGCACGATGGTGGCCTATGTCTGCCTGGAGTGTCCCACCACACCAAGGACAGCCACCATTTGCTCAGCTCCTACTCTGTGCGGGGTGCTTCACGTGCCCTACCTTGTCTTACGTTCATAAGGTCCTGCAAGGCTGGGTTATCATCACTGCCATTTTGCAAGCCTGGGAACTTGGGGCTTAGAGGGGTTCGTGGCTGGCTCAGGGTCCTACCATTGATAGTGGGAGCAGAGGTGGGACAGGGAGCCAGGCCTGGCAGGGGTGTAATAAGTGCCCACTGATTCAGGAAGGCTGCCTTGCCTGGGGCTTGCTGGGGTCAGGAGGGACAGGCCCAACCCCTTTGCTTCCTGGGTTATACCACTGTACTCTGCCACCTTTGGGGGTCCAAGACAATAATGATCCCACTGGGGGCAGCTCTGCTCCCCTGACTTAAACCTGAGCAGATAGTGCTGGTGGCTCGATTTCTCTAATGAGACCAAGCCAGGCGGGCTAAGGGGTTGCTCCCGTGGGTCCAGAACACCCAGTTTGCCTCAGGGGAGGAAATCACATTCACAGTTGGTTTGCAAGGTTCCCCTGGCCAGCCAGGAGGCTGGCTTCCTGACCCCCTTAATCAGATATTCAAATCTCCAAGGTCAGGGCAGCCCAGTCTGTGGCTGGATCCCAAAGGACAGTGGCCTGACCTTTGTTGAATGAGATGCCAAAGAGGAAAACACGGTTCACATTCCACCAGCTCCGCCCCATTTCTGGTTGAGTGACCTCAGTTCTCTGAGCCTCAACTTCTCACCTATAAAGTAGGGACAGTAACAGTATCGGGAAGACTTTATTTTTGCCCCTTAGTATCCATTTTCCTTTCCTGCCAACAGCCCTATTTTTTAAGGAAGCATTCTACCTCTTTCTACGTTGCATAATCATTTGTTCGGCTCTTCCCCAGCCAGGGTGGGTAACAGCCTCAGGGCTGTCGTGGGAATTAGATAGGGCGACGCCAGCAACGCAGTCAACCCAGCGCTTGGAACTCAGCAAGGACCCAAACTTTCCCTTTGGGTGGCCCTGACGATCCCTGCCTCCTGGGAGTCACATCCACATCCCTCTGAACCCCTCCCCTTTGAGTGTGGCTGGGACCTCATGACTTACTTCTAACGAAGAGAACACAGCTAAGGGGAGGGGATGTCACTTCTGAGATTAGGTTCTGAAAAACAGAAACTCCTGTCTTCTTGTCCTCTCTCGCCCATGCCTTAGCGAGGATTACATAAAATGATGCAGAGCGTGAACCCACCATGGCAGTCTCGGAGCCCTGCCCCGGGAAAGCTGGGGCGGGGGGAGCTGTGAGCTGCACGACACAGAGGCCTGTGGAGAGGAGCTGAGGTCTCCTGGCAACAGCGAGGGGGGCCCCCCAGGGAGCCGGAAGTGGATCCTCCCTGTGGGGCCTCAAGGTGACTGCTGGTCTGCTTCCTCCCCAGCCTTTAGGACAATCCATGGCGACTGTAGTGTGAAAGGGTCCTGTGGGCTCTGAAGCCCTCTAAGATACAGCAGCCCCCGCCTTATTTACATGGGATACAGTCCAAGACCCCATTGGATAGGTGACACCACCGATAGTACCGAATTCTAGACAGTGTGCTTTTTCCTATGCATACATACCTATGATAAAGTTCAATTTACAAATCAGGTACAGTAAGAGATGAACAACAATAAAATGGGTCAATTATAACTATACTACAATAAAAATGAAGGCAGCCTCTCATGATATCTTACTGGACTGTTCTTACCTTTTCTCCTAAAGGGAGCACTTTTTGGCTTCTCTACATCACTACTCTCGCGCTTTGGGGCCATTAAGTAAAATTAGGGGATTGACCACGTGCAGAGTGATAGCGTGATGATCACGAAAAACCATGATGGCTACCAGCTGATGAGGGGGTGGGGCAGCGTTCACGCCGCAGAGACGCTGGACTGGGCGAAGGGAGAAATCTCGCGAGACAATCTGAGCGAAACAACGCAAGCTTTCATCACACCACTCAGAGCCACCCACAATGTAAAACTCGGGAATTGCTTATTTCTGGAATTTTCTACTTAAAAATTTTCAGGCTGTGGTTGACGGCAGGTAACTGCAACCTCAGGAGGCTAAGCTGCAGAGGCAAGGGGACTAGTGTATTTGCTATTTTTCTGTTAGGCGTTCCTATGGCAACTGCCAACAGCAACCTCACCCCCAAGTATTCTCTAAGTGCCAGGCACTTTGTTAAGCCTTTTATCTACTTGCTTTTTAAAAATCCCCATTTCACAGATGTGAACATTGAGGCTTGGAGAGATGAGGAGACTTGGACACGGTCACATAGCCAGTACGCACAGCCAGCCTGGGCTTCGACCCTGAGTCGGCCTGGCCTTCACGCACTTGCTTCCTGGCCGTTCCAGGTCAAGCCTTCGGGGGAAGGCTCTGGAGAAACCCTCTGCTCACTCCAGGGAGCGCCCCTACCCTGCGCTGGGGTCAGTGCATGGCCTATGTGTCCTGCCCCAAGAGTCACCCAAAGCTGGGCCTGGTCCCTAGAGACCCGAGATTAGTGAGCGTTTGGCATCTTCCTCAGTCAAGGAGAATGTTGGGCCTGCCGGTGCAGAGGCAGGGGTGTGGCTGAGGTGGTCCATCTGAGCTCTGGACAGCCAGGTGCCTCCCAGCCCTGTTGGACCTGAGCTCAGAGGCCCTGGCCTTGGGCTTCTGGCTGTAGGTCCCTGGGGTCCCCCGGTGGGGTGTGGCCCCCACCTGTGCAAGTGGAGGACAAAGGGCCCCTGCTGTCAGCCCCCTCCCTCCCTAGGGAATGTCATCTGACCCAGAGGTTTACAGTCGCCATGACCGAATCCCTGCTCCCTCCTAAGTCATGCTCACATACACATTAACTGATGCTGCAGAGGCCATGCCCTGGGCTCATTGTAAACAGCGAACTGTGGATTCTCTTGTCTGACTGAGGGCATTAGAGTGGGAAGCAGCGAAGCTCTGTTGTATAATACACAATTAACAACTGGCCTTGGGGCTGCCATTTGCCCAGATGGGATTCAGAAGCCCCCACTTGGCCTGCTCACCCAGCGGCCTCCCATGGGCTCCCACCCCAGACCATAGGAAGGGCATGTCCCCAGGAGGGAGCAGGTGGAATTCTCCTCTGTGGAGACTCCTTCAACATCCCCCATTTTCATGTGGTGATGATAAGACAGAAAGAAAGGGCTTCGTGGTGGACTTCCAGGCCACCGAGGAAGCAGACCACGATACTATGGACTCATCAGACCATGGTAAGCATTATTATTACTGTTGTTGGTATAGGGCCACGTGCCAAGGATGGCACCTGTGGCTTCCCTAGATCTCATTTAATTAACTTGTCAACCATCTCACAGGTGAGCTAACTGAGGCTGAGACGAGGAGCAGGGACCTCAGCAGGAGACAGAGCTGGGCTCTAACCCCACAGAGTCTGGCTCCAAAGCTAATGCTTTTAGCCACCCCTCCCAGCCGCCTCACCAGCAGCTGGTGTTGTATCTTGTATCATCTCTTAGTTTGGAAGCTTTGGGGTTGGTTTTTAAAACTTGCCTCTGCCTTTCAATTGTTCCAATTTCAGTTCATTTCCAGGTCAGCCCCTCTGCACTCTCCTTCTCCAGGACCTCCTCTCTTCCCTCCCAGACTTTGCACTTTCTCAGGATGGATGGCTGTTGGGGCAGAGGGGAGAAAGCAGGGAAGTAGGGCTTACTGAGTGTTGGCACCCAAGGAATCATTTTGCATATATGATCTCGTGTAATCCTTAAAAAAAAGTATGCTGTAGAAGTGATGTTTTTGCTATGATAATGAGATTATGAGGAAACTGAGGTAGGTGACTTGTCCAAGGTCACACACTGTGCAGGTGAGGAAGCCAGGAGTGGTTTGACTTCAGAATCTGCTCTTTGTTGTGACAGGTGGCCTCAGGACAATTTCTCTAATATTGCCTTGCATCTATTTCTAGCGGTGCATTTTTTCAGAAGGATGCTCAACATCCCCATCTGATAAGATGTGGTAAATGTCTGGCATGTGTGCACAACCCACTATTCCCACATCCCTGGCAGCCATTACTAGTGGATCACAGCACACTTTCCCGCAGAGCTTGTATCTGGGCTCAACACTATGGTCCAGGCAGTCATTACCAAACTTTCTGAGATGGCCTTTGAGATGAAAGCCAGGTGTTACTCTGTCTCAGAAGATCATTTTGAGGACAAGGCAATATTTCTGGTCACTAATCTCAGGGCCTCAGATGACCTCCCAATAACATGGAGGAACCCCAAAAGCCCTCTGAGATGGCTGAAAACAATCCCAGCCTAAAGTTTGGCCTCCTCCCCACACACAGGCATTTCTGGAAGTTGCCTTTTCTGGATTATGTATGACCTTATTATGGCTAAATTGCCATCCTCTACTCTCACTCTCCTGAGACCCACAAAACAAGTGAGGCAATGCACCCTCACAGGCAGACCTGATTTTAAGACCAGAAAAACATTTTGTCAGAGAAGTAAAGCGATGCATAGCTGCTGACCACTAGGACCACCAGCTCTCACCAGCCACAGCTTCAGGGCATCAGGTGCGGCTGAAATAGGCATACAGTGGGTTCACACCCTCACGCATCTATGGTGACCCCAAGCTCATAAAAATTTCTCAGTAACCAACAGTGACCTCCCAGGATCTGCTCTGATGTGTCGTTGGTCAGATCTTTACACACTTGGGTGCTCTAGTATCGCTTGGTTGATTCTTGTTCTGCCCTGGAGGTGAGAACCACAGTGCTAGGCTACGTGCCCACAAACGACCCTGCTCTCCTCCAGTTCCCGGGATCTCATCCACTGTGCCTGGCACAGAAGACCGCACTGCTGAAGGAGTGACATCCTGAGTCCTCTGTTCCCCAGCCTGTTCCCATCCCAGTCTGCAGAGGATGCCTTCTGGGTTTGCTTGACTGTCTTCAGCTTATCCTTTTCTGGAAATAGTATCCCATTTGCCTTTGAGGAACAATTCTCTTACTCTTACTGCCATGAGATTGGCTGGGGACCAAGTGTCCTCCATTACAATGTAAGCTCCGAGAGGGCAAGAACTCTGTCCATTTTGCTTACTGAGGACTCCTCAACTCTTAGAATGGTGCCTGGGGTATTGTAAGTGCTCAGTAGACTTGACTGGTGGGTAATCGGGGACTTAACTTTGGTTATGTGGTCAGAAACAAGAGCCTCTGTTCCCACTGGAGTTGTTAAACTGCTAGAAAAAAGCTTGCCTGGAGGAGCACCTGCCTGAGAAGGAAGATGGCACAGAAGCACGTAAGTGAACAGAGAAAGATTCCTGATGACAATGATCACCTGGATCCAGCTGTGCCTGAAGCCAGACCTGAAATCACTGTATGAGGTGGGTGTTTTCCCTGTTATTCTACTGAGTATAATTTATTGTCTTAGGTGCTGTGTAATATGTAGGTAAATAAAATATTCATGGTCTCTGCCCTCATAATCTAGAGAGGAAACTAGACAGCATAAAAGCAAGCCAATGAACAGAAGCTGTAATTTCAAGCCATGATAAGGGTTATGAAAAAATGTTGTAGGGTTCAGTGAGAGAGAATGATCAGGGGAAATTAACTTAAATCTTAAACCTGAAGATCAAGAATCAGTCCCCCTGCCCCTCATGTGAGGGTGGAGTGTTCTGGACAGAGGAAAGAGCTTGTGCAAAGGCCCTGAGGTTGAAATAAGCAGGGCATGTTTGAGGATGCCAGAATCCCGACATGGACAGTGTAAGGGTGCACATGGTTAGTGATGAGGCTGGACAAGGAGACATTAGCTCATCCATTGGACTAGAACTTGGAGATCAAGGCGAGGCATTTAGATTTTCTATTATGTGCACTGAGAAGCAACAGAAGCATTTGGAACCAGGAAATGACAGTCACCTTTTCTCTATAGACAGATTCCTCCTGTCCCTCATGAGACAAATGGATTGGGGGAGAAGGGGTGAGAGGAAGAAGGGGCACCTGCTAGGCAACCTTTTCAGGGCTCCAGGGGAGAGAGGACAGGACTTGAGTCAAGGTGGTGGAGCTGGACATCGTATGGAATGGGCAGATTTGAGATCGGTGGTCGGGCTGGCTTCTCTGAGGCCCTCTCACAGCACCAACTCCTTAGGATCATTGTTGCAGATCAGCCTTGGGGCCCTGACCCTGCGCCTGGCCCCGAGACACAGTCATTTCCAGCCACGCCTTCTAGGATCATTCCCTTACCTGCTCTTCTCTCTGTTTCTGAAGCGTGTCATGACTTCCTGATCTCAGTTCGTTCTTGTTCTTGTCAAACACCGATTTAAAAAATGAGTCATCATTAACCCCATGCCACTCCTCAATTATAATTAGGCCCATCTCCCCTGCTCTTCCTTTCTCTCTCTTTCTGCTCTGAAACACTAGGGGAGAAAATATTATCCTTTTTTTTGACAATTTAAAATATCTTATTTGCTAGCATAAATGTTATTGGTTTCTCTACTATCTCATGGGTCACTTCCACGACCTAACTAAGCAGCCTTGTGCTTCTGCCTGGTTTAAATGCCATATACGGATCACAGCTGGGGACACTGAGAGGCTCCAGGGGGCCTCGGGAGAGGCAGTGTGGCTGACAGTGGCCTTTGATGGCTCCTGGGGCCCCACCTCCAGGCCTCATGCCTCAACCTCCCACACTGGCCAGCTCAGGTGGGAGTCAAGCCAGGGCTGCCCTATTGGGGACATGAAGCTACTGCTCACCTTACAAGCAAAGCTGGCCTGGCTCTGAGTCACCCCCTGGGAAGTAATCCTAGGTGCTTTCAGTGTGGCAACTCCAAGGACCAGCAGGACAGCTGCTTTGAAGCAGCTCACTTCATTCAGTTAGTCAACAGACATGGACAGCTTCTCTACCAGGTCGCAAGGCACCATTGGGAGGCAGGATAGCCCAGTGGTTAAGGGCAGGCTCGAATTCAAAGTGCCGGAGGCTGCATCTTACAGGCTGTGGGACTGGGGGCAAACATCCTCACCCCTCCGAACCTCGGTTTTTCTCATCTGTGAGATGGCATGAATGTGAACACCTTCCTTCCAGGGCTGTTTTGAGACTTGAAACAGATGATGCAAAAACCCTTGAGGGCAACGAGAAGTCAGAGGACCGGAAGGAAGATGCACCTTACACTGAGGGGGAGGCAGAGGGCACAGCAAGTGTCGATGGATACCGTTGCTTGGGCTCTCTGGACTGAGTTTTTGGATTGAGAAGTGAAAAATAAACCTGGCCAACCAACTATACAGAAGGGGCCTATGGCAGAAAGAGAACATAACATGCAATTCTGTCTTTTGAAGTTCAAGAGGAAATTCAGGAGCATGGTGGCAGAAGTCAGAACTGTGGTTACCTCCAGGGGCAGTTTATTAATTGGGGAGGGGGTGCGGCAGGCGTGTGTGAGGGAGATTGCAAGTTGAAAGAAATGTTCTTCATCTCGATCCAACTGGTGACTACATGGGTGCATATTCACAGAAAAATCCACCATGCATGCACCTTTGAGATTAGCTTACTTTACCGAGTATGTTATAACTCAATTCAAAAAGAGGGCAACACATCAATAGGGGATCTGGGAGAATTTGCAGAAAGGACTGGAGGAGGGGAGAATAAAAGCTCAGAGACCAGGCAGAGCACCTCGAACCCCAGCCACACTAATGTTCTGTCCTGTTAAGAAAGCCACCCTCTGTTATGCAGCTCTCGGGGTGCTCTCCCTGGACCGACTGCATGGGTGTCAAATGGGAACTTGTTAGAAATACAAATTCCTGGGCCCCACCCTAGACGTGACTGCAGGTCTGGGGGAAGATCAGGATACGTGGCTTTTGAGGTGGCCTGTAGACCACCCGACTGAAGAGGTCACTGAAGGCATGTTTTAGGAATGACTGATGGAGGGGGAATTGACATTGACTAAGGGAAGGACTGGGGAGTAGCTGGCGTTCCAGGACGAAGGAATGGCATTTGCAAAGGCACTGTGGCCTGAAGGAGCGCTTCAAGTTCTGGGACTTGCACCGGCAGCCTGGGCAGAGCCTGACGAATGGGAGGGCAAGTCCGCTGGGTTTTGAGCCAGTGTGAAGGCCATGTTTGTGGGGTCCTGTGTGGGAGCTGATGGCTTGGGTAGCACCAACCTCACAGGGCTCAGAAAAGAAGAAGCTATTCCTGAAGCAAGGGCCAGCGCTAGCCCTCCCTCATGTATAAATGAAAGCCCTCCTGAGACCACAGGGACTTCAGTGTTAATGCCTCAAAACGTGAAAGTTCCCTTTTCTCAAAACCTGGAAGTGCTTCAGTTTTGGCAGTAAAACAGGCCCTGGGTCACGATTAAATATCTACAGTACACATAGTTATGTGTCCAATTTAGATCCAATAAGAGAGTTCCTGGATTGTGTAATAAAATACAAGGAGTGTGTTATCAGGTAAGGTCTGATCTGTATCTAATTAGATGCTAGCTGCAGATGGCTTCAGGGAATGGCAAAAGGACGTAAGGGCATTATCCATGGTGTCGTTTGCAGTGGGGTCTGTCTCTGTTCCTCTCCAGGATTTTGGCGGAAGTGACCAATGGAATACAAAAACCAGTGGAAAGCTTTTACTGGTGATGGAAACTAGGAAGCCTGGCATCCACATTGTCCCGAATAGCGTGTAGGCGGGATTAGATTGGAGGAAAGTCTGAACAGACCCCTGGAAGGGCATGTGTGAAGGAATAAAGCACTGCCATGCCAGTGGAAGAGACCCCCACACAACTGTCAGGAAGCGGGAGTAACACACAGGTTCATGCAAAACCAGCCGGCACCTCTGGGAAGGGTGCCACATGGGCCACTGTGTTGTAGGGAATCCCAAGTGGATGCTGGCCCTTGGGGCCATGGCCATGGTGGCTGCCACCAAGGGAAGCCACGATTGGCAAGGAGTTCAGGGCCTCAGCTGGTCCCTTGATTCCACTGGAACTATCTCAGTTTTCCCCTCCTCACCAGCACTGGACCCAAAAGGATCAGTAGGATGCACAGTCTTAGAAAAACCCAGCTCAAATCCCTACCCTGTGTCCAGCAGAGTGCTCCCTTGGGAGGAATAAGCAGGCAGAGGAAAACTGTTAAACATCAGAAAAGATGAGGCGTTCATGAGAATGGGACGCTGTGTCCTTATGGGGTGGAGAGATTAAAAGAAATCAGAGAAAACTCTGTCAAATTTCTAATCCATTCCCCCTAATTCTGACGGATGCTACATCTAAGACCCTGTAGGAAGCATTCATGGAAAAGGCAGCTCCACGATTCGGGACAGCTGTGAGATGAAAACATAATCGCTGAGTTACAAACCACAGTGGAAGCAGGGAGACCAGACGAAGTACTGCCAGGAAGCAAAATCTCAATGGATGGAGGAAATGCTCTGGAGAATGGCAGTTTGGTAGCTTATTTTATGCATTAGAATCAAAGGAGGAGAGGTAAGGCGTAGGGTGGAAGAAAGCAAAGTGGGAAATAACTGACTGATGTTTCCCTTTCCTTCTCTCCCTTCCTCTCTCTCTAAAATCAACAAACATAGCCTCAGGTGAGGATTTAAAAAAAAATCTAAAAGAGGTTCTTGGCCAATGCTAGTATTTGAACTTAAGTGAAACAGGTCCAGAGAGTTTCTGGTAAAACCCCTTGGGATTTCCCAGGGAAAATAATTGGGAGGATTGATGAAGAATCCCCAGGGGCTTGTCAGGTTTTGGCTTCTGATGAATTACAGGAAATCTGGCCCAAGGTGGGAGAGGCACATATCTCCTGTGAGCAGCTGGGCCTCCCCCTGCTTCAAGGACAAATAATGGAATAAGAGCTCCTTCTTCCTCCACTATCTCATCTGAGCTGTGTGACAGCCAGTGAGGCAGGCAGGACGAGTACACCTTGCCTTTAATATCAACAAGGAAATGAGGCCCAGAGAAGGTAGGCACCTGCCCAAAGTTGCAAAGCTAAGTAACTAACAGCATCTTAGAGCCAGGTTAAGGCTGGTGCCACCAACCATGAAGACTCCACATGAGTAGCTGACCTCACCCAGACAGAAAATGCCATTGTGGTAGATCGCAAACACGGTGATAATACCTGGGGTGGAATCGATTTCCTCACCCCTTGGATCGGGGCTGGGTGGTAACTTGCTTTGACTGACAGAGTGCAACGGAAGTGACGTTTCCCAGTTGCCAGTGTAGGCTTCAAGGGTCCGTATAGCTCCTCTCATGCACTTGAAACTCCGCTGTTTCCACCTGTACAAGCTCAGACGAGCTTGTTGGAGGATGAGAGACCAGGTGGAGCAGAGACAGGTCATCCCAGCTGAAGGCCTCCTAGATCAGCCAGCCCCTGGCTGACCTAGCAGCTAACTGCAGACCCAAACTACCCACTTGCAGAATTATGAAGTTCAACAGTGACTTCAAAGCTGACGGATACATCAAAAGGACAGACAGTTTCAAAAGTCATCATTGACCCAACCTCAGTCAGACTTGGAGCGCCTATAGAAACAGGACCTTAGCCCCTGCTGAGGCCAGAACCTCAATCTGTGCTGCCTCATGGTCAGTCCTCTTGGGGACCCACCCATCCTGCTTCCAAAACGGAGACCGAAGATGCTTCATGCACAATAGACAGACAGGCATATCTGCATCCGGACTGAAGTAACCATTGCACGAGTCATTGGTTGGCTGACTAAATCCAGCACAGGGTTGCAGAGTGTGGACAGACAGACAAATCCAGGCACAACTGTAATACTCAACAGTCACCCTCCCATTCCAAGCCTCAGTTTCTTTGTCTGCAAAGTGCGGAGCAGTAAGAGTCTTCAGCTCAGAGAATTGCTATGAAGCAGAAATCACAGACTGATATGGACTGCTTGGTACAGGTGTAGCAGAGTCATACATGAGATATTATCACTGCTAGGCCTCTCCATCATGGCAAACTCCAAATGTCGGGCCGCACAGCATTTTGACCCCTCTTGTATTTACCAGAGGAGGACGTGACATCCTCATACTGTCATAAAAAGTTAAAAGAAGTGGAGAAACTCACAGCCCAGGGTTCCCGACCTCAGCAGATCGACATTTAGATAATTCTTTGCAGTGGCGGTGCGAGGGCCCGTCCGTGCACTACAGGGTGCTTAGCAGCATCCCTGGTCTCTACCCACCAGGTGCTAGGATCAACGTCCTCCTCAGCTGTGACAGCCAAAAATGTCTCCAGCATTGCCCAGTGTCTCTTGGGGGACAAAGTTGTCTCCCTAGCCACCCTCTGATGCCCAAGAAACAGGGCAGTACTTCCTCCATCAGAGGACAGCAAAAGGTGGAGAACGGCAGCTAAAAATAACGACCTCCCAGCGAAGGATCATAAATCACAGCAGAGGCAGCTCTCTCACCCAGATGATGCCATCTGCTTCCTGGGTGGGGCAGGAGGCAGAGCAGGGAAGGGGGATGGCGAGGGCAGGGAAGACATGGGACCAGGTGGCGAGGGAGGCCGGTCAGGAAGGCTGAGGTGCAAAGACGATACTGCCTTTGGGTTCCCCAGAAGCAGACCCTGTGGTGAGCTGAGTCCAGGGATTCAAGTTCCAATTCCTGAACACACCTGGGTGGCCTTTCTCCTCTGCCTCCCCACCTCTCCATCCTCCATTCTCATACCACACAGGCTGCAGCCTTCCCTGGCCAGTTCCTGCTCTTCCTTCCTCTGGAAACCCCCTTCTTGTAATTCTTCACCTGGCTCATGTTTACTCATCCTTCAGTTCCCAGGTTAGAGCTGCCTCCTCCAGGAAGCCCTCCTGGCTTCCTTAGGTTGAATGAGATGCCTCCATCATGCTCCCTCCCACAGACCTTGCTTGCTCTGTACGGAGCAGGAGCCCCAAACCCAGACACCTGATGTTATGTCCAAATATGGTCACCAAGATATAGTGATAGGCTCTCAAACAGATGACATTCATCGAACAACTTTCAACTTTTACCCTCGACCCAGGCCATGCTGCCTGCAGTGCACTATGAATCAGTATTTTAAAAAGTCCTGTCATTTCCTTGTGACCAGCATACTCGAATTGCCCCATTGCAGGTGGGTGTTAAATGCAGTCTCATTACTTCATTGCAAGCATTACAAATACAGGAGTGAGTTTTGTCAACTCTGTTTTGAAATTTCCTTGTTTTTTCCATGAGCCTCAGGAAACGAGGGTGGTCCTGTGGTCCAGCTCTCACTCAAACACTGGGCCTTCCTGTGAGGCCAACCCTCTTGGCCCATTCAAAGCTGCCCTGCCCCCTGCAGTGCCCACAATGGGCAATTTCTGCAACAAATCCAGACTCTGCCCAGGACTGTTAGGGCAGGTGGTGCCAGGGCGGAGCCTCACCTGCACAAAGTCTTGGCAGAAGGACCTTCCTAGTGGGCGGAATGGCTAGGCTTCACTGCCCAGGCCTCCTACCTGCAGAGGCTGCTGAGACACTTCAAAGCACCTCCTCCTCCTCAGGAGCCCCGTGGACCCAAAGGGCACCTCTCTGCTTGCCCTCCCAGAGGCCCACCTTCCTCTGGCTCCTGGAAGCTGGACACTGAGCTGGTCTGACCCCGGCCTCACTGAGCCCTCCCCCCAGGGCTCTGGGCCATGAGAATCAGTCCAGGTGTGTCCCCGGGGCCCTGTCACCCAGGCCCAGCTGTCCTCATGATCCCGGTTTGCATGTGAGGCTTCGGGGCTAAGCTGAGGGTGGGGGAGAAGGTGCTGCCGAGACACAGCTCGCTCCACCCTGGGCAGCCCCCGCCCCCTGTCTGCAACCAGAATGGGGAGCTTGTTAGACACTCAGTTTCCAGGTCCCACATGAGGATGGCCTCCAGGAAGTTTCTAGAAATCCCTTCCTTCCTTCCTTCCTTCCTTTTTCCTTTCTTTGTTTCAAGGCACACTAGTGATTCTCACAGTTGGGCAAGTTGAGGCAAGAGTGAAGTAGAGTTCTGGGAAGAAGTCTGTTGTAGACCAGGAGCCTGGGCCTGGGGCTAGGCTGCCGGGAGAACAGGTGGAGAAAAGCAAGTACAAGCGGTAGGACTAGTAGATGGGCAGCCAGGCAGATGATGGACAGGCAGCGGCCTGGTTGTGTTTCCCGAGTCTTTGCCCACCTTGTGATTATATGTTTGTCTATTTGCTACTGTTGTGTACCTCACTGGAACATCAGCCTCAGGAGGGCAGCAGCAGTCTGCCCTGTTCCCAGCAATGTCCCAGGCCTAGCTCAGTCCCTGGCACATAGTAGGTGCTCAATAAATATCTGTGGAATGAATGAGTGAATGAGATGAATGCAAGAGAGGAAGAATAGGCAGACTGCAGATAGAAAGGCTAAGTGGATAAGTGGATGGATGGATGAATGGATAAATGGATGGACGAATGGACAGGTGGATGGGTGGATGGATTGACAGGCAGAGGACAGAGAGGCAGATGGATATGTGGATGAACAGGCACCAGGGCTGGCGTTCCAGGGAGCCTCCTGTGCAGTCCTGTGACCTATCATTCCATCCCAAGAGACCCTCTGACCTCGAAGCTGCTCCCCTTCTCTCTACCAGCCTGGCTTCTCCCCGTGTCCACCCCCAGACAAAGAATAGCTACTCGGAGAGAAAAGCTGCCCCTTGGATCATGCCAGAGCACCCCAGAAGCACCAGACCCAAAGCAGAAGAGTGCGCTATGACCGGGGGCCCCGTGCCAGTGCACGGGGCCTTAAAATGGGGAGGGAGGTCCGAATTTTTCAAAAAGCACAAAGAATAAAATAACAACTCTGCACATTCCTACTACCCAGCATTAACCTTGGCTAACATTTTGGCCTTCCAGCCTTTTCCCTAGGCATTTGCTTTTTTTTTTTTTTCCTTAAATAGATTTTATATTTGAGAGCTGTTTTAGGTTCACAGCAAAACTAAATGGAAAATACAGATTCCCCATATGCCTCCTGCTGCCCCAGCACACACAGCCTCCCCCACCACCAACATCCCCCGACAGAAGGCATGTCAGTCAAGCTTATGGACCCACACTGACATGTCACTGTCACCCAGAATCCACAGTCTTTCCAGGGTCACGCTTGGTGTTGCATAGTCTATGGGTTTGGACAAGTGTGTGAGGACAGGCGCCCATCATTTCAGTACCATACGGACCAGTTTCACCGCCCTAACCATGCTATGCGCTGCACCTAGTCCTTCTTCCCTCCCGACCAATCCCTGGCAACCACCGATCTCACCGTCTCCCTGGTTTCTCCTTTTCCAGGGTGCCCCGTGGTTGGGGCCTGACAGTAGGCAGCCTTTCTAAATTGGCTTCTTTCACATTAAATATGCACTGAAGCTTCATCCATGCCTTTTCATGGCTTGCCAGCTCATTTATTTCTCTTTAGCACTGAAAATTATTCCATTGTGTGAATGTACCACAGCTTATTAATCCATTCACCTTGAGGTTGCTTCCAGATTTTGGTCATTATAAATAAAATTGCTCTAAACGTCTGTCTGCACATCTTTGTGCAGATGTGATATTTAAACTCGTTTGAGGAAATCCTGAGGAGTGCAAATTGCTAGATCGTATGGTAAGAATATGTTTAGGCATATATTTTTTCAGATGACATCATTCATATGTGAGTACACTGTTCCTCTAAAGACATGCTGGCATTTACTGAGCACCTACTGTATGCAGGAGGTGTTTCTGTGCTCTTTATACAAATACCTTATGTCACCCCCACAGCCACTCTATGATACAGGTGCTATTAGCTCCGTGTTGCAGACAAGGAAACTAGACTGGGAGAAATTAAGTAACTGGGCCACTAACACAACCTTGGGGCCAGGACTTGACCCCAAGCAGTCTGACTCCAGAGTCTATGGTCTTAGCCACTATGCTTTGCGGCAGAGGGTAGGGGGTAGGGAGTGGGGGTGGGGATAGACTAGTTCAGGCGAAACTAAAATCTCCTTTGACTGGGGTCATGAGCTTGGTCCCTACCCACCCTCCCTAGCAGTGGGAGAGCAAGGGCCACCCTGAAAGCAGGCAGTGATGAGCTGTGCTGTCTGTAGAAAAGTTTGCAATGCAATCAAATGGACTCAAGCCAGCCTGCTTTTCATTACCACTGTGCACTGCTCATGCTCACCAAAGCCAGTGACCAGAGATATTCATCCCTGAGAAAGTATATTGTTTGACTAGATTCAAGACCCTTGCTGCATTGTGCTGTGTTAAGGTTTAATAATTAGCTTCCAAAGAGCCCATGTTTATTATTTATTCTTTAATGAACATACCATTCTACCTGGAAGGGGATTCTGAGAACCAGCCCACCCCCTCCCTGCGCCAGCTAGGCACTGGCCCCTGACACAGGCAGACTCAGCTCCCCACAACTGTTCTGCAAGTTCAAAAGTGCATAATGGTTTAGAACTGTTCACAGTCACTTCTGGCTCAGATTGTGTCTCCAGCCTCTGGGATGATATAGGTTCTCGTGTTTAAACAGATTCAAAATAAGCAGGGACTATAGATGTGAAGAGATAGCACTTTTCTTACTTCTGTCATTCTCTGCCGCCACTTGGAGTGGCGTTTAAAATTTATTTATATTTAAAAAGCATGAAATGGAGGGCCGAGGACTAGGAAACAAGTTTTGTTTTTTGAGAAGCATAGATTTTGAGTTCGTTTGTGACCTACTCTACTGAATTTGAACATATCTTTAAAACGGAAATTTATTCTTTCAAAATTATTGGCTTAAAACCAAAGAACATATGAAAATAATACTTACTATTACAGCATTGTTACTGAAAATATTTTTGCCACATGGAGAAGGGTGTTAAAAAAAACGATCTGTTCTAGGTATCGAATGTCCTCTACCTTCACTGCTCACTGAGTTTCCTGGGTCTCTTTTCAGTCTTGCTTTACATTGAGACATATAAATACATACACATATATGTCAAGAAAGTGTACAGAACATTATTCTGTGCATGTACAAATAGTTAAATATACATGAATATTATTACTTTTTATACCTTACTCTGTAACTTTCTTTTCTCACCCCACAGACTGTGTTTAGACCTCATCATAGGAATGCTCCTGGACTAGCGCTGTTTTAAATATATACCCATCAAAGAGACTGCGCTTTCCTTTCCCGATCCTGCCCTGACGGGCATTTAGGCTGCTCCAGCTGTTTACTACCATAAACAACCTGCTCCACGCAGGAGTTCCTCTCCAGGCGTGGCAAGGTCAGGGGCAGGCGGAGTGTGCAGTTTAGAAGGCCCGTCACGTGCCCTCCCAGAGGCCGTCTCGCTGTCAGCTCCTGACGGTCTGGGGTTATTTCCACCCTTGCCCTTTAGTTGGACGGCCCGGGGCCAGGTGAGGCCCCGGGTGCCTTTCTCATCTCGCATAGCACTCCCGCATGGGTCCCGTGACCCCGTGGCCTTCACCAATCCGGCCCCACGGGCTTGTGATCTGGGCTATTTAGGCAACTCCCTGACTCCAACATACACTCATGCACACACACACACACCCAGCCCTTGGTCGCTCCATGCCAGGGAGAGATTTCCAGGCCTGATCAAATGACTCTGCTCCGTGTTCCTGGCTGGCAGCTAGAGCCGGGGATCCCAGGGGTTCTCATTGTCCACATTCACAGCTTTTCCTTCTCCCCACAAACACTCTCCTAACCATTGTCCATGCCTGTGAGGAACACCAGGCACACCCCAGTTCAAATCCTGGCCATGGAGAAACTTGCTGTGTGGCCTTGGTCAACACACCTGAGCTCTCTGATCCTTGATCTCCCCAACCATACAAAAAGGATCATCACCTACCTCACAGGAAAAACAATAGAACCACCCATAAAGTCAATCCTCCCCTCCCCTTTATATACCTGTCTGCCTCCCCAGCTAGCCTGTGACATCTTTAAGGATAGGGACAGCATCCTGCTCACTGGGTCTCCAGAACATGGCATGGAGTAGGTGCTGGGTCACTAGAGAATTAACAATTGAAAAATGAAATAATTATAGCTACTCTGTGTTGGGTCCTTACTCTGTTGGGCACCATTCTTCTTTTTCCTTAAAAAAAAAAAAAAAAGATTTTACTTATTTTTAGAGAGTGGGAAGGGAGGAAGAAAGAGGAAGAGAAATATTGATATGTGAGAGGTACATCGATCGGTTGCCTCTCACACACCCCCAAGTGGGGACCTGGCCTGCAGCCCAGGCATGTGCCCTCACTAGGGATTGAACTGGCGACCCTTTGGTTCACAGGCCGGCACTCAGTCCACTGAGCCACACCAGCCAGGTCTGGGTATCATTCTTTACATGCATTTTCTCATTTAACCCTCCTGTGGCCAGATGAGTAGTCACTGTTATTTTTCCCATGAGGTAGGTGACTGTCCTTATTTCGTGGTCTGAGAGAGCAAGGCTCAGAGAGCTTAGCTGTATTGCCCAAGGCCACACAGCGAGTTTCTCCAAGGTCAGGATTTGAACCGGGATGCCCACCCTCTGCTGGTGATACTCCCTAGTCCCTGCCATCTGTCTAGGTCAGGATCAGGAGCTCAGAGATGAGACAGGTTCCATTTTTATCCTCAATTCTTAAGACACAGTTAGAAAGCCTCAGGCCACTGCCATCTCTTGCTGGGGTTACTGTGCGTGCCCCTCACTGGCCTCTGGCCCACTCTTCACTGCCATCAGCCAGCATGATCTTTCTAAAGCACAAGTCAATTTATTTTCCCCTCTCCATTGTCCAACTGCCCTAAGTTGTCTGACCCCCTGCTGAGCCCTTGACCCAGACCTGCCTTTGTCTCCAGTTTCAACTCTCTTTACCATCCCCTCCCACTGCCCACCCCGTAGCCTCCAGTCACCTGTGCAGCAGACTTAGGCTGAAGTTTAAGATCTGCAGCTCTCAGGAACCTACAACTGGGGGAGGGAGGTGTAAAGGAAAGCAATTTCTGAATATTCTCATTTAAAAAGGCAAAAGACAACGAGCACTAGGTCTTTTCCAAATCCCAAAAGCTCCCCCTTGCTCACCTGTCCCTGGGACATCTTCTTTCATAGAGAGGAGTCATCCTCAAAACGCTCAAGTACCTCACTGTTCACTTATTTGAAGGAGGAGGAGGAGGGGGAGAGGAGGAAGGGAAGAGGAGGAGGAGGAGGTAGAGGAGGTAGGGGAAGAGGAAGGAGATGAAGGAAGAGGACGAAGAGGAGGAGGAGGGGGGCTTCTGTCACCTGAGTTCTGGTGACAGACTGTGTCCTTGTACTTTGGTTCCAACCACTCATTCAAAACCACATTTTCTCCTCTCCTCCAGCCATCCTGTCTTTTTCGTACCTTGTTATCTGTCTGTTGACCACTTACAGAAGGGACACAGGCTCCAAGCCATTCTTGCCCTTTCTAAGTTGCTCTGTAAGTCCCCTCCTTGTTATGGGTTGAATTGTGTTCCTCCTGCCCCGCCTCCAATTCATATGCTGAAGTCCTCACCCCAGGACCTCAGAATGTGACTTTATTTGGAAATAGGGCTGTAGCAGATGTAATTAGCTAAGATGAGGTCATACTGGGAGTGGGGAGGGGAAATTGGATATGACTGATGTCCTTATAAAAAGAACACCGTGTGAAGAGACAGAAAGACATGACAGGCCTAGAGGGAAGGGGATGTAAAGACAGGAAGAATGCCCCAAACACGTCAAGGAAGGCCCGAGGCACCCAGGGCTGAGTCAGAGAGGCTCGGAGCACAGGGAACCGCTCCTGCCGACACCCTGATGTTGGACTTCCAGCCTCCCGAACTGGGAAGTGATAAATCCCTACTACTTCAGCCACCCAGGCGGTGGGAGTTTACCATGGCAGCCCTAGCAAACTAACACGTCTCTTGTTCAAGACAGTTAAGATCCCACAGCGCACACACACAGCCCATGCACACAGCAGGCTGCCACCGCCTCTCGCATTTCAGAAGCGGGGCTGTGGCACCCAGAGAGATTAGTCAGGGGCCTGGGCGCCCCAGCATGTCCCGGCCTGAGCGGGGTTGGCCTGGGAGCATTCCCAAGCTGCTCTTCCCTCCTTTGTGCTTTGACGCATCTCCCATGCTCCATGCATGGACATACAGAGGGAAACAGAGTGTCCACGGCTAACGGCCCTAATTGGCAGGGGTTGGTCATTCAGGCAGCTCTTGTGGAGGGCGGCCAAGGCCGCAGGAGGGGCCAGGGATCGAAGCCATCTGCTTCAGTGGGTCGTGCAGGCTCGTGTGTGGGAGGACATGGCCACCAGGCTGTCAGCTGGCCACTTCCCTGCCTATCAAAGTCACCTTGGGGAAAACCCATGACCACACTCCTTCCAGGAGACAAAGCCGAGGGGTAACCGGCTTCTGGTGACTCCGAGGCCCACTGCTTTCTCCTAGGATTAGACGGCCTTGGAAGTGCAGGAATGAGACCGACCATCTAATTAAAGGGTGCCCCTGAGCTGTCATCAACAGTGTTGTCCCACTGTTCTTTGCCACCGTGAGAAAAACAGCCCACATGGCACTGACCAGGAGGATCCTGCTCTGGAAACCTTGGACGGTTTAGGGGGTGATGGGCTCAGGGAGGCCTGGTGCTGCATGCAGCCCACGCAGTGTGCCCACGGCTGGGAGCAGAGCACACTTGGTCAGGGTCGTCATGGCCAGCCACTCGCTGCGTCTTGCTGCATCCCCTCTGGCTCAACAAAGACACTGTCTTACTTCATCTAGCTTTTGGGTGTGAGGAACAGCTGGCCCTAAGTCATGCGAATCTTCTCCCTTTAGGACAAGGACTCTTGGAATTAAATGCACCCAGGCTGACATCCTGGCCCTGCCACTTACTGAACGATCTTGGGGGAGTAACTTCACCCCTTGGAGCCTCAGAGTCTTCATCGGCGAAGTGGGGATTACAGGTGGGATTGCTTTGTTTGGTGAAAATGCTAATACATGTAAGAGGCTCCGTGTAAATCTCGGAATGCGGGAAATCTTCAAACGATGGTCACGGTTGCTCTGATCAATTCAGAGAGACTTTGAAAGCTGATCATCCATGGTCCCCTGGGATCCCAAACTCCAAGATCACTACAATGCTCATGCGCGTCACTGTGTGACTTACACCTTGGCCCTGAGGCCAGGTGGGCTGGGCCTGAGCCCACAGTGGGGTGCCCACCTCCTGAGATGGCTCATACAACTTAGGGTGCATATACAGTTCTCTTTAGAGAGAGGTTCTAGCTGTTATTAGACTCTCAAAGGGGTTCCCTGCCGCGAAGGGATCATCTATGAGAATAATCTAAGCAGGCCGCTTGTGTCCAAGGGCCAGGAGAAGGGACCCAGTATTTGCAGAGCGATGCTGCGTGCCAAGCTGGCTCACGCTATCCTTAGACTCACCATTAGGTGAAGGAGGCACCGTGACCCTCGTTTCCCAGATGAGGAAACAGAGGCTCAGAAAGCTCACATTGAGGGACAGACACTGGACTCCGTCACTTGCCTGTCCCACAGCTGGCAGAGGCCTGGGATTCCAGCTCAAGCCCATCTGATCCCAAGCTGGGTCCCGTCCTTGGCACTGTGCTGCCTCTGGGGAAGCCAGCGGGGTGACTTAGACATGCAGGCCTGCCCTGGGGCAGAGGCTCCGCCCAAGCTGTGCACCACAGAACGCACCACACCGTGGTGTCAGAGGCTGCGGGCCATGCCCTGTCCAGTTCTGTGAATAACCACGCTCAGGCGCATGGAGAACCATCTCCCGGGGTAAATTCTCCAGCCCACCTCCAGGAAGAGTGCATGTCCCTCTCTGCCATGTTCTCCTAGCACCTGGCTTAATCCACTCCTGGTCCCTCTCTCATGGTCTGCCTTATGCCACATCAAGGCCACACAGCTATTGGAAGCCTGGGTCCTGGGGGAAGGGAGACCACCACTTAACCAGCTACAGGACCTTGACTTATTCAGCTGGCCCCTCGGGGCCTCACTTTCCACATTGATACCTTGAAGCTAAAAGTACCTGCCTCACGTGATAGGGCAGTATCTTTTTCCTGCACTTTCTCCTACCAGGATGTCTGCTCATCTCTCTCCATCCACGTCCTCTTTTCCCATCACTCAGCGAGTGGCAGCGCTGTCAGCTGCTGCTGCTGTCGTTGTGTTGACATAACAGGCTGAGGGCACGTTACCACCCGCCATTCCCCCTCTCTGAGCTCTGGGAAGGCCGTGTTTGCTCGTCTCCACATCCCCAGCACTTGTAATTGCCGGGGCGCAATGTATCCTTAGGAAATGTTTGTCACTGAAAACAAACTCAAAGAAAGCCCTGCTTACACCATTGGTAATAAACATCTAAAATTCAGAGCCCCAAAGACATTCCATAACAGTCCAGGTTCCAGGAAGGGTCAGAGATGTTTTCAGTGACTATCCGCCATGGGTTAGAGAGAGCCGGGGAAAGCTGAGACGTGAACTTCCCCTCAGGGCTGCACGCAACCGGGCCACTCAAGTCACCCCACGGAGTTTCAGGATGAAACACATGTGAAGATTGTTCCCCATGGTCTTTCTTATTATTTATACATTTATCGGGGATGAGAAGATCATCTACCTTCTATCTTTCAACCAGTAAGCTTCTCACCCAGCTACACACCTATCCCATCTTTCCAGTTATCTGCTCATCCATCCAAATATCCACCCAGTTATTCATTTATCTGTCTATCTATCTGTCTACCCATCCATCCACTCCCCCCCACCCATCCATCCAAATATCCACCCAGTTATTCATTTATCTGTCTGTCCATTCCTCCATCATCCATTGTCCTTCCATCCCTGCCCATCATGAACATACTCATTGAACACTTTCTCGCTTTCAGGCACTATGCTAGGCATTGTTGTGACCTAACACGGAATAACATGGACCCTGCCTCCAGTGTCTTCACGTTCTACAGGGGGATGCAAACAAGTAAATGGCAATCTCGATTCAGTACGGTCTGGGCCATCAGAGGAATGCGCACAAGAGGCTGCGGAGGATACAAGACCTAAGAGGGTCAGATGAGACTTTCTGGCAGAGGTGATGTCTCAGCTGAAGCTGGAAGGACACGCAGGGGTTGCTGTGGGGGAGAAGAGCCTTCTAGGCAGAAGGAACAGCATGTGCAAAGGTAAGGGCAAGAGAAGGGACAGGAAATCTGGAAGGAATGAGAGAGTTGCCTCGAGTCCAGGGCCTTGGGTTGAATTCCAGTTTGGGTTTTGTCCCAGGAGATCAGAAAGCCTTGGATGGATGTTAGAGACTTGAGTGAAGAGAGCAAGCTTTAGAAAGATTTTTTTTTTTTTTTTTTTTTTTTGCAGGAGATCTCTCTCACAGAAAATGGATTCATTTTTTGAACAGGAACAGCATGTGGGAGGCAAGTCATCAAACTCAGGAATGATACAGGAAAGCCTTCTGAAAGGCTTGCTGCCTCCTTGTCCAGTCTTGCTGGATCCTTGTCCAGACCCATTTCATGCCTGGCTGAACATCTCGTGATGCTGCGGCAAGGGGAGCTAATCATCCAGACAGTCACTAATAGTCTCCCTGAAGATGCTTCCTTGAAGCTGTAGTGGAGAGTTCAGCCCCAAGGCCAGGAGAGAACACCTACAGTGCAAAATGATGGGCAATGATGGCCCCTGGTAGAAAGAGACTTGCACTGTATTGGTCTACTCCCTCCCCCTGGTCCTGGAGGAGGCTGGGGGCTGCTTGCCCAGATAGGCAGCCAGATGAGGGGGGTACATCTTATAAACCCCTGGGATACCAGAGAAACCTGACCACATCCCTGCTTTCCAGAAGCTTATAATTATAGTAGGTATACAGGACCTAACATAAAAAAGAAAGAGTGGTTATCAGTATTGAAAATTCAGGAAAGGGGGAGAGGCAAGGAAGGTGGAGGACCAACATCTCATCCAAAATAGCGTGGAGTAGAAACATACCGCCTGTACTGGAGGGAATAAGAAATAAGAGTGAAGGCATGTCTCAAAGTTGCCAAGGTAACCAACGCGGTACTAAAAATAGTGATAGACCTCCACTGTGAGGTGGGGGTAGGAAATGTCAATAGATAAGGGGTAAGGTCAGAATATCAGTATCAACTGTGAGCTCGGGCTTTGGAGATTTGCAGATAACTGCAGAGGAAACAGAAGCACAGAAACCCCTGGGAAGCTGCCAAGAGGAGGAAGGGGTCGGGCGGGGAACTGCTTTCCAATGGGAGGCTTTCTCTCTTCTTTGATTATTTTTTAACATGCAAACAGATTTTGCACATTCAAACAGAGATAAGACATAGCTAATAGAGTTCGTGGAGAAAGGCAAATGCAGGGCGGTTAACAATATTGGATTCAGAGCGGGGGGTTTATGAACACAACTCAGAGGGGCCGTGAACTAGGATAGGAAAACAATTACATCTTTGCTGAACTCTCACTGAAGTTTAGCAGTTGCTTTTCTTACAAATAGAGGCAAAAAGCTACGTCAGTGTTATCTGACCTGTGACTTGGTCCCCGATAGAGATCATAGGCGCTTTCATGTCACCTTACAATTGTTGGAAATATCTTGAAATATTTATTCCCCTCACTATCTTGAAAATACACTTCTGCTGGACTGACTCCTAGCTCCTCGGGTTAGTTAATCCATTAATAGAGAAACACACATCCCCATATTGTGTTTGTTTGAAGATGCATTTTTCTGTAAGGACATTTCACTATAATTGGCTCCTCCATAGGCCTGTGTGTCATCTTTTGTGCATTGAAAAAACATCTTCTGAGGAGGGGTCTGCAGGCCTCACCAGACTGCCAAGGAGTGTGGGGCTTTAAAGAAAGGAGAGCAGCTGGTGGCTTAGAGGATTCGATTGAGTCTTTGCAGGGAGCAGGCGCTGCAGGTGGAGGGGAGCTGAGCCCCAGAAGGATGGAGCAGTAGACAGAGGCACTGGGGAAAGTGCTGCTTGTGGGCCCCCTGGGCAATAGCAGCAGCAGCAGCTGGAAGTTACTGAGCTCACAAGGTTCTAGATGCTGGCTCAAGCCCTATGCAACTATGACTGCATTTGACCTTGACAATAACCACAGAAAGGTACCCCTGCCATTCCCCCTTTACAGCCTCGGAAACACAGCCCCAGACGTGTTTAGACAGTTGGAGGCCCCATAGCTAGTAAGTCACAGGGCCAGGATTCACACTGTGGTCTCCTGGACACACGCCAAGCACTGTCACTCAGTCGTCTGCACTGCCGAGAGTGGCGGCCGGGATGCTTCTCCTGGAGCTGAGGGACGCAACCCAGGACCGGACGCATCGGGCAAAGCCAAGCCCAGACCCCAGCGAGCGGGAAAACCCAGCTGAGGCATCTTCCTCGCCCGGCTCCCTGATCTCTTCCTCGTCACCCTGGCACCCTGGGAATCTGGGCAGCCAGCTGCCTGGTCTTGCCTTTAAGGCCCAGATCCTGCCTAATTTCCCTCTAGTACAGCAATTTTCAATCTTAAAAAAACAAACAAACTCATGGCACACACAAACTAATTACTAAACCTCTGAGGCATACCCAAAAATATTTTTTGCTGATCTGAATGAAAATACAGGTATAAGTTTGATTCATTCATGCCAGACAGCTGTTGTTGTGTTGGCTGTTGTCATTTTTTTTTCCTTTATTTGGCCATCTGAGGGAAAAGGGGTCAGTGCCACTGACCAGTCTGGCGTTGCAGGTTTTGAAAGTTCTCGCGGCACGCTCCTTGAAAATCGCTGCCCCAGTGCGTCCTTCGGTCTTCCTCCCCATCACAGCCCTGAGAGCCCTGCTGGCGTCAAACCTTAAAGCCACCATAACCTCCTAATGGGGCTCCCCAGTGTCACTGCACGCTCCCACGGCTGCTGAATGCACACGAACTTCAGGTCCTGACGCTGGGGTCCCCAGGGGATGGGTTACAGGATGTTCGTGTTACAAGCGTTGCCTTGTGCTTTTACTCGCCCGGCATCGCCATCTTCTCACTACGGAGGGCCGCACTTCCCCCGTGACCGTTCTGGTAGGAAGCCTCCTGGGCTGAGCTGTCCCGCTTTAATCACAGCCTGATAATGAGAACAGTCGTGGACACGACACGGAGATGAGCCTCTGCGTGTCTGGCGAGGCCGAAGGCTGGGACGCCCCGCAGTGCGGGCGGAATTTGCAGCGGTGAGAGGAGAGGAGAAACCCAGTCCCCTCGGGCCCTCCCGGGCGGGGGC
The DNA here is from genome assembly GCA_004027475.1 of Anoura caudifer. NCBI lineage: Eukaryota > Metazoa > Chordata > Mammalia > Chiroptera > Phyllostomidae > Anoura > Anoura caudifer. Next base: position 365,213 of record PVKU01000629.1, read on the forward strand.
CGGTGGAAACCCCACTGTGCGCAAAACCGCACGGCCCATGGCGGACATGTTTTGAATTCATATTTGATGTGTTTTGCAGTTGGGATTGTATTTAATTTGTGGATTTGTTTTGGCTTTAGAGTAATATAAGTGTGAAGGACTCATACCTGCTGTTTTGCCACATTTAAGCAACAGCATCATGAAGATATTTCCTGGCAACGTTGAGAGGAAGGTACCTGTGAAAATATGTGCCCTCTGAAAGTACTTCACATCTGAGCCCTGGACTGTGTGGCTCAGTTGGTTGGAGTGTCATCCTGTGAACTTTTGGTTCACAGGTTCAATTCCCAAGCAGGGCATGTGCCTAAGCTGCAGGTTCAGTTCCCTGTGGGGCACCATCAGCTCAGCCTGCAGGGTCAAGAGGGCAGAAGGCATTTTGGTCCCCAAGTCTGTGGGAACTGCTGGCCAACAGCTCTGCCTGCTTCCTTAAGACCAAATTTGTTTTCTCTGCTTTGGGGATTGGCTCTGAAAATATTTGGTCTTTATTTGCAAGGGTTTGTAAGCATTAAATGTCTCCTGGTAATGCATTGTTCTGGGGGTGTCGTGGTGAGCATTGCAAACCCATTTTTTCCCTAACCGTGTTTTCTTGAATAATAAACTCCACTTTGACTTAAACATTTCTATAAGAATTTCCCTCTTAATTTAAAAGTGATTTTTAAAGTGCATTTGGCAGAGGAGCCAAGGGATGTGTTGAAGTTATAGCCTCATTTACCCCTAATGAAGTGGAATGGAAGGGGAACCTAGGGGAGAAACAGAATAAAAAGGAAAGTGATGGAATCAAAGGACAAAATAAATAATATCATGAATTGTGCAGGCTCTGCATAGGCACCTTGTCCTGCACAGAAGCACTTGAGTGAGAAGAGGCGCAGAAATCCATAGTCAGAGCCCATGTCTTGCCAGAGGCCAATGGCTGTGACTTAGGCGCTGCCACCGTCTCCCCCAGGCCCACGGGCCTCCTGGTCCACATCTTTCGAGTGGGGCAAAGCTGTCTGCACTCGGCCACTGAGAGGGCCTCAGGGATGAAGAATGGAGCCGTGCAAACTGCAGAGTGCGGTGCACGTGTGAGTGTTATTCAGGACTGTTATTCAGGCAAGGGGGGAGTGGGAGGGAGGTTGGGCTGAATGAGCTTTGAGACTCTCATGCTAAGGCCCCGGAATTGGAGGGAAAATTACATGATACATACATACGGGTACACATGTTCACAGATGCAGACACTGACATACATGCACACCCTCAGGCACATTCATACACACATTCACAGGTACAGATGCACACTCACACAGTCCTTTACATTGTCTCCCACACACTCATTCTCACATACCCTCACATGTACTCATACAGATACGACATGTGCAAAATCATTCATAAATGATTACACACCCACATATACACCATGAAGTACACCCATTCTCACACATATACTCCCACACAACTTGTCATGCACACCCCCACAGATACTGCCTTACACACATACATGCTCTCACACACACCAGCTCTCAAACACATCCTTGCACACTGCAAACCATCATACGCACACACCCTCACCCACGCACCTTGTTCTTCCAATTCGATGGTCACTCCCTGAGAGCCACACCCCTTCCCTTCCCAGCTGGATTCCGTTAAAGCTGAGCGTTTGCTCTATCCATCCGCCCCAGCCCCAGCCCCAGCCCCAGCCCCAGCCCAGCCCACAGCCTCACAGCCCCACCTCCAGGCCTCTGCAGTTGGCAGAGGGCAACCCCATTGCCCGGAAACCGCTTGGTGCTTTTATCCTCCTAAACCCTTGGTGATGTCTCCATTTTTGTCCCCTTAGCATTCGATGGCCCCACCATGAACTTTGAGCTCCATGAGTTATAGGGGTCCCTTCTGTTTCAGCCACAAAGCACCCTCTGTGCCTGGTGCATAACTCATGTTCAAGAAATACTTATTGAGTGAATGGATGGATGGATGGATGGATGGGTGAGACCTGGAGAAGGAGAGGGTCTGGGCTTTGGGACTGAGGTGCGGGGGTTGGGGGATGGGAGGCCTGCCCGACTCCAGCTCTCAGCCAAGCCCCAGGCCCTTCCCCAGCCAACTCCGCCCACTTCACGCATCCCACATTTCCTCCTCCTGCAGGACCCACAGGATGGGTCACATTCGGGACCTGCCACTGGCAGCCATCTTGGGCTCACTTCCTGGAGCCTCCGGAGTTCGCAGGAGAGGACCCGGCTCTCTCAGGAACGCTGGCGCCTTAGAACCTGGGCCAGCCTCCACACGCCAGCACTGCCGTCTGCATCATCCCAGCAGTCACCGCGTGCCGGCAGCCAGGCCATAGGACTTGCACACAAATCCTACTGACCTGTCTAGGCGGGAGGCCCAAGGAACATCTTCGCCCTGGAACCAAGTGAACAGAGGCTCTGGGAGAGAAGTAATTGGCTGGAGGTCCATAGACAGCAAGTGGCAGAGATAAGATTTGAACCCAGGACCCAAAATCAATTCCGTATCTCCTGACTTCCCGCATTGGGTCTGGCACCCCCTCCTTGGCTCCCCCTCCGTGGCTCCCTTTAGCCCATGCTTCTCCACCAGGGCAATTCACCTTCTATATGATCCTCACCTGCCCACCACCTAGCTCCCTGGCTGGACCAGGAACTACACAGGGTGATTTTGGTCCCTTGCCCTGGTGGCTTTTGCCAGGCCAATATGCCCATTCACCAGCTGCTGACCTGTTTTTTTCCTGGAGAATTGCCTTACGTAAGGACATTGGCTTGCTGGGAGAATTGCGACACCCCTCACCCCATTTGGGGACAGCCTGAGCTGGGACTGGCTGACATGAAAATAACAAAGGCTTGCCCCCTTGCGGCAGATGGGATCAACTCTGTCACACAGCTCAGGCTCCAGAAGCCCTTGCACAGTCAGGCCGCGGCATCTCCGGTCGAGTCCTCAGCCCTGCTAAGCCCCTTCTAGAAAGCGCCCCTTCTAGACACCACATGCACAGAATGTCGTGTGTCAGGCTCTGCTTCCAGAGAATCTGAACTCACCTGTTTGCTGTGGTGACCCAGACCAAGTGGCCCGTAAGGAGCTTCACATGCATTTACTAATGAGCAAGCCACATCTCCTGCCTTCCCTCCAAGCCTCTGCTCCACTCCCTTGGGCCTCCTGGGTCAGGCCATGCAGGGAACCAGTTCTCGGCCAAGGGGAGGAGCATGGTTTTCCATCATCACCATGGCATCCCTAGTGCCTAGACCGACGCCTGACACAGAGCCGGAGCATGGTGAATATATGTTGAATGAATGAATGAGTGACTACCTTGTCCTCCCCCTACCAAATGTCTGCCCTTCTCAGTTCCTATCCAGTTCCCCTCCAAACCTTCAAGGCCACTTCAGCCATTGCCTGCCAGGGATTCTCCCCTGCCCTGTCACCCTGGCTGGCTTTGACTTCACACCAAAGTGCTTTGCCTGCTACCTGCACACCTCCAGGCTTCACTGAAGGACCTCAGCGGCCCTCAGGGGCAGGGGATGAGAGGGAGGCTGGGCTGTTTAAGACCCCCACCCTAGCGTCACCCAGAACCTTTGATGTAGTTCCATACAGTTTGTTTGAACAAAAGTGCTCTGTGACTAGGAAGACTAAACAGCCCTCTGCTGTCTTGCATTTTTTATCCACCCACCTACCCCATGGACACAAAGCGTGATCTCCCTCAAGCTGCCCCATCCAAAATTTGTGTCCCCATTGAATTCGGAACTCCTTGAAAGTTTTAGCCTAAAGGTTAAAAGCATGGGCTTTGGCGTCAGAAAGGCCCAGGCCGGGTTATTAGCCCCTCTCGGCCTCAGTTTCTGTAGCTGATCCGCGGGCCAGTAAGGAGGGTCCATCAGAGTTGGGCAAGAATCCTGTCACATGCTCAGCACCGTGCCTGGCTTTGTGGCAAATGATAAACAGCACCTTCTAGTATTTATTAGTTACCCGAGCAAGCGCTTTGGGCTTCCTTGACAATTACTCCAAGTTGTCATACTGTCCTTTGTAAGAGGAAGTTAAGCCATGGGTGTGCGTGAGGCCTACCTCATCCTGGTGTGGATGTTTCCCAGGGACCTGAGAGGGGACAGTGTGGTCGGGGCCACGGGCTTGAGAGGAAGCCACTCATTCCAAGCGCTCAGGCAGCTGTGTGGCTTACTTAATAGGGCCCTCATCTCTTGCTGCAAAGGGACCAGGCAAGGGACCCCGATGCCCCTCAGCTTCTTTAAGCTTCTGGCTTTCTTCCAGATCCAGACTCAATGAGTACAGACAGCAGGGAAAGTTGGTTCTCAGATTTGCTGGTGTGTCTGCAGCCCACACGGAGCTGGGTGCACAGCGAATGCTGGATCCGTATTGCGGGGTGAAGGAAGGCATAAAGGAACGAATGGATTTGAGATCCACCACGAAACTGTAGGTGTCTCTCCATCAACGCTTTTGAGTGAATGGAGGAATTCTAGGTTCACTATCGTATTTCCAGTCCGGAGCCTGAGCTTTAGGCTCAGGATGAATATTTATGGTGGAAATGAGCTAGATGCACTATTTCCCAGAAAGCAGCTGAGCTTCAGCTGTGGTTGCCCACCACCTTCCACTTGCCCCAGACTCATGAACACGGGTACGAGGGACCAAACCCTCGAGTTCAGCCACTGGCCTGGCTTAGCCTGGGCCACGTAGGGATGATGGGGCCTGGGGAACAGAGCAAGGGTCCCCAGGGGGCACCACGGGGAGACCCTCTGGCTGTCCTGCCAGGGAATTCCCGAGTGCTGCCCTCGGTAGACACCCACCCATGGATGGACTGTGCTCGAAAGAGCAGACGGCAGCGATCCAGGGAGGCTGCCCAGGAGCCCTCGTCGGCACGGTGCTGGCATCAGTACAGCCACACGCACAGATGGGGACACGAGGTCGTGCCCTCCTGGAGACTGGCTCTCTGCCCATGGCCCATCCTTCCTCACCACTCAGCACGCTGGAGCCACGCGCTGAAGGGGCCACCCAGCTGATCCTGCTCATTTCCCAAATGCACCCCAGGTGGCATGAATAGAGACACGCACCCAGCACTGCCCACTGCTCCACGTCCCCAGGCCCTGCCAGCCTCTCCCCAACACACCTTGCCTCTGCCTGAGCAGATGGTGGCCACAGGCCACTTCGTGCCACAACCAAAAGATAACAATACCCTCTGTCACAAGGGACCCGTTTCGTGGATAATGGAACCCCTGTTAGCCAGGAGCTGTGAGGCTCAGCGTTCTGAGTGCATGCCCAGAGACAAGTCACCTCGCTGCTTGGAGGTGCTGGAGCTGTCCTCTCTCCGACCCCCCACCCCGACTCTGTGCCGTGGGCAGGCAGCTGCCCCCTACTTTGCCACCACCGGGACTGACATCTCACTGGGAACCAGGAGGTGGCTCACACCCTGCAGGCTGCCCTTCAGTGCAGCAGCCTCTTCTCAGCTGTTTCCCGCAGGGGCCTCGTGCCAGCCCACCGAACGGGCCACCCTGCAGCATGAGCTGGCAGGTTGGAGGACGCGGCCCTAGATGCTTGGACAGGCCAGTGCTCAGAACCAGCTCCACTGGGGACAACGAGGAGACAGTCCGGACCCTACAGCCTCCATGTGGGCTGGCTGGTCCTTCATTTGCCCATCAGGTCCCCTTTCGCCACAGTAGGGGGTGGCCCCTGCAGCTGTATGGTCCTGGGAGGAGGACACTGGATTGGCATTAGGCCCCCTTGGGCTCCCTCCAAGTAAGGCCAGGGCGACGGGGGTCAGAGATGCTGGGAGGCCCCATAACACCCCCAGGGGAGCAAACCGCACAATAAACCCCCTCCTCATGATGCACAAGCCGGGTGCACCAGACCCCACTGTCTGGGGAGCTGAGCCCCTGCCTGGGTACTCACCGGCTCCGCCGAGGCCTCCACCTGGCGTGGCGGCCGCCGCCCCTCTCAGGCAGTGCACCCCATCTGGAGAGGCCGGCGGCACTAATCAGCCGCCCTGCGTGGTGCGCTGCGTGGCTGGGGTTTAATTGACACCAGGTGGCCCCTCCCCAGGGGCAGGCAGGGAGGAGGATCTGCTGGGCTGGGAGGCAAAGCCCTGGGTGTACCCAGGCCTGGCCGGTTCAGGCCTCCTCGGGGGAGATAAGGGCGGTGGGGCGCATGCCGGCCACCCCCCTCCTCCCCTCCCGCCACCACCTCCATGGCACACCCAGCCCCACTTTCCCGGGCTCTGACCTTTCTTTCATTTCAGAGGCAGCAGTGGCAGTGACAGCGTCTACCCAGGAGGAGAGTGGCTCAGGTTTCCCCACCACCCCAGCTGGCCGGGGGCAGCCAGGAGGGCCTGCGCCAGGCCTGCGGAGGCCCAGCTGGACCTGCTGGGTCCCAAGGAGGGTCACCCCCTACGGTCACAAAGGAGCCTCTCAACCATCTTTTATCGAACACTTACTATAAGCTGGGCCCGCACGATGCCCATGCTGTCTCCCACTGAACCTCTCAGCCCCAAGAAGTGGGGATTTGTGAACCCCAGTGTACAGATGAAGAAATGCTGGCTCAGAGAGGCCAGCTGTTCCAGGCACACAGGCAGCTGCGTAGCTAAATAGGGCCCTTGTCTCTTGCTGCAAAGGAACCAGAGAAGAGACCCCTCTGCTTTGTAAGCCATCATTTTTTAGGTGAGGAAACTGAGGCTCAGAGAGCAGAGAAGCTAGTTCTTAAGGCCACGCAGCAGAGTGAGGAATTTGGATTTGCCACCAGGGTGTTGGGCCTCACTGCCAGGAAAACCAAGCTGCACTGCCGAAACATCGGCCTTCTCCCCCGACTCACACATGTCCCTGCTTACATCAGGGCTCCACGTTTGCATCATAGCTGGGGGTTAGGGAAAAATACATTAAAAAATTGGACCTGGAGTCCAAAGACCTGTGCTGAACTTGCTGTGTGACCTTGAGCAAGTTACTCTACCTCTCTGTGCTTTGCTGCGGTGAACACCAAAGGGAACGCGGAGTTGAAAGGGCTGTGTGACTGGGATTCACTAGGCAGGATTAGGGAGGGCCAACCTGGTCCCTATTCTGCCTCAGGAGCCCTTCCGACAGGTCCCCACCCCAGCCCTCTCCTCTCACTGCCAGAGTTAGCAGGACCCAGCAACGAAGAGCACATGCAGGCTCTGTGGTCGCAGACCCGGGTTTGAACCCTGCCTCTATGCCTCACCCACTCCATGGCCCTCACTCAGAGGTCACTTCGCTTCTCCAGGTCTCAATGTCTCATCTCCAAAATCTGCTAAAGGCCACTGCCTCCTCCTGGGGCTGTGTGAGGATAAATAAGAAATGGCCCAGCATCTGCCTCTTTACTCAGCATTTACTGAGCACCTACTATGTATGGGCTACTGAGCTGGAGTGTAATGTTAGACAAAATCATCAGCCACTAAATGAACAGACAATAAATGAACAAACACACAAAAATGTCATTCCTTAGAGTAACCCCTTGTCAAATACAAGTAACTATCGTTGTTTCTGTACTTATTGACAAAAGAACTTATTGAGCACCTACTATGTGCTGGGGACTGTTACAGGCACTGGGCATATAGCAATGAACAGTGTGGTCAGGTCCCTGTGCTCAAGAAAGTAGCATATTATAATAATTAACCATGACAATATGTAACAATAATTATTTTATTACCATGCGCAGGCTGAACAGGTGCCCACACAGCCTGCCTGCTGGGTCTGCCCCTCGGAATGCTCCAAGGTGGAATGTGGGATTCCAGAATGTTCTTAGGTCAAATCCTCAGTGAGGCTCACGGTCTTCTTTTGGTCTGACGTACGGGCAGCCTGGCAGGCAGCGCACCCCCCTGGTGCAGACCTGAGCCCCACGTGGGTTGGGAGAAGCCGAGCCCGTGACTCAGCCAGCCTGGTGTGCCAAGCTGAGAAGGGAGCAGGCAGCTGGCTGGGCTGTCGGCCATGGGGCCTCTGCAGCCAGACGTGGGCAGGTGACGCAGGCAGAGCCTGGGGCTTCAGGGTGACAAGGGAAGGGCTCTGAGGTCAGGTGATGGCACCCTGGCTCCTGGTGGTGAGTGAATGTAGCTAGTGAGGAGGACATTCTTGTAAAAAGCTGTGAGAAATCGCGGAGTGGGCTGCCCCATGGGGTGAGGGGCTGGGCGTCAGTAGGAGAAATGGTGTAGTCCGGTGGCCTGAAAACAGCGGCCTGAGCACCCACCCTGGCTGGCCCCACAGATGCCCGACTCCGGGCCCCAGTTTCCTCATCTGTGAAGTGGGCGCGATGGTGGTTTCACTGACGCGGCACTCAGTGTCTGCCCTGATGGACACGTGGACTTGAGGGCATGGTGGCCACGGTGGCCAGCACGTGGCATGACAGAGAAACTGATTTTCAAATCGTACTTACTGGTGATTTTAATTAATGACATTTAAACAACCACACCTGGCTAGTGGCTGCCCTATCAGACAGCACGGCTTTTGAGCGTTACTGGAGGCCTGAGCATGAAGCCCCTGGCAGGCCGTTGCCCCCTGTGCCTAGTTTACCAGGCAGGGGGGTCTATGAGATCCTTCTTGGAAGGCCCCCCCCCCCGCCATAATCACCAGAGTACTGAGAGTGAGTGTGAAGGAAGGGGGTGCTATTAGCCATGTCTTGTTTCTTCTAGAACTCCCAGCTCTTGGTCTTCAGGATCTGATTTTTCTTTTTTCCTTTTTTAAAGAAAATCTCATTGGGATTGGAAGACATCACATAGAAAAGAGACTCCGAATGGGGCTAGGACACAGCAGAGATGCTGTCCACCCGCTCTCCCCCACACCTGATGGGACCTGCGTTCCATTCCCAGGCTGCTGGCATGGAATCAGACGTCGATGGGAAAGAGAAAGCAGTGGGAGAAATCGGAATCCTCGGCGGCATTGTTGAAGGTGTTGGAAGCTCTATTCTTACTGAATGAAAAGGCAGAGGGGACGGAGCCCAGCGCTAGAGGGGACATGATGCCAGAGCTTCAAGCTGCAGCCCTTGTCCTGGGAGTTTGTCCGTCCCATCCATGTGGGGGGTGGAGGAGATGCTGGGCCCACAGCTTCCAGGAGAGGTGACCACAGGTGCCTTGTGACTCCGCAGCCAGCCTTTCCTGTACGAAACTGATCTTGTGAGCTGGATAGAGCTACTACAAACCCTAAAGACATGTAGGTTCCAGTGATACCCTAATAACAATGGCAGTAACAGCCTTTCTTGGATTCTGAGCTGGGCTCCATGCTGAATGGTTCACACACATCATCTCCCCTAAGACTTCACTTCTAGCTAAGAAGGGGGATGTGATTATTATCCCTGCATGATGCCTGAGGAATTCGAGACTCAGAGATTTGTATAACGTGACTGTCTTCTTTTGGGTTTTCCCAGAAGCAGACGGAGACGAGGAGCCACATGCATGCCATTTATTAAGGAAGCATTCCCAGGTGAGATGGATAAGGGGGTGGGGGGGGGAGGCTGGCAAGGGGCAATTTGGGGCAAGGTCCTAGCCTCAGCCCGATGCTGCAGAGGGCTCCGGAGTGTGAGGTCCACCTCCCAGGTCATTCTGGGAGCTACCAGGATTAGTACTTCTATACCGGACGGTCATGGCTAAGGGCCACCCGGGGGGCAGGAGACACAGCTCCAGCATCTGGAGGATGGTGACGGAGACCCCGAATGGCACCTTCCCTGGGGTCCAGGTCAATGAGCGGAAGAGCTGGGGTCGAAACCCTGGCACCAAACCGTGGAGCCTCGGATGTGAGCAGTAACTGGCTGCCGGCCCCGGCCCCGTGCGCATGGACACACGCTGGACCGTTTCAGAGTGTTCCATGGACTTTGCAAGAATGAGAAAAGTATAAGGTGTTTTCATTTTTATTCTTCCAATTATGGCTGCCCTCAGTTTTTGGTGAGGTGCTAGCCTTGTATAAAGTGATGCTGACAGTAAGTTGGAGAGATCTCGTTTAGGTTCTGCTTTTTTTTTTTTTTTTTTTTTTAATGTCTTGGGAAAATAAAAAGCTGAGACAATGTCAGTTTCTCTCGCGTTCCCCCTCCCCTCATTCAGTGGACCATCAGGCTGCACGGTCTGAGAAGGACCCAGGAATGTATTGAAGGTTTTCCCGTGGCCGAGAGCAGCATTTTTCAGAGTTCCACAAAACCCAAGTCCTCCAAGATACATAAACAAAGGAGCTGAAAAGTTGAGAAAACTGCCCCCACGAGCCCCTGCTGGGAGAGTCTGTGAGATACACAAGCATATTAAACGCTCGGGTAAGTCCTGTAGCAAAACCCACGCACACACACTCTCACACCCCTTGGTTTCACCGAGGGCCCCTTCGCTTTCTGACCACACTCGTTCGTCTGCCATGAACATGTTTCAGGAAAACTCGGGCGCTGGCTGCAAGCGCTGTTCTCGGGGCCTGAGAACCTGTTTACCCTTATTTGGCTTGTTAGCCGCTGAGTTGTTATTTCACATGTTGGTTAACCCCAGGAGAGCTTCCCGAGTTATAAATGGTGCAGGGGAAACAATGGCCCGATTGTCACATGTGGTGGCCATTTGGAGCCCTTGGAAGGGCAGGGACCCACGTAGCTGCGTTCTGATAAAGCTGGGGTGCCGGCTAGGCCACCTGCAGCCCCAGACCCAGCGCCCCACCCTGGGAACAGTAATCCCGGCTGGTGCGGACCGACGGTGATTGTAGGGCAGGTTGTAGAAGCACAAACGCCAATGTCAAGTGAGACTGGCAGGGACCCAGCCCCAACCAGAAGGGAGGGGTGGGGTGAGGGTGTGAGGCGAGTGAGGGTGGGGGGCAGGGTGAGTGTAGCATGCAGGGTAAGGGTGGGAATTTGAGTATTTTGGAAGCGGGCAAGTACGGGTGTGTGTGGGTGTGTGGGGTGTGTGCACAGGTGAGCATGCAGAGGTCAGTGCCGGGAAGGTGGGGTGGAGGGCACACTTCAGGGTGGGACCACCTCTGAGACCCGTAGGCCTATGAGAAGAGGATCTGAGTCAGGGGCCAGAATTCCCCCTTTGCCCAACCCTGCTCGTACCCGGAGCCCCAGCCGCTTGCACGAGCCACACCTGCTTCAGCTCCAGCACTGCCTGCCTGGTCCTCCCAGAGCCCCTTTGAAGACACAGGAAGGATCTGCATCAGGAGGAGGAGAAACACACCCAAGTGCAACGTGGGGTCCCTGTGTCTGATCCTGTCGTCCCATCAGTCAACTGGCAATGCCCGGACCCCCACCGCCTGTCAGGCCGAGCCCCTAAACCTTATTCTGGCATCCGCGGCTCTGAACAAATGCCCCCCATTCAAGTCCTACCTCTGCTTCCCAGACTCCCCAATCCAAAATACGCGAGGAGGGCTCACTCACGTCACGCCGTGGAGTGCTTCATGTCATCAGCATCTCAGGAAAGAGGTGCTCTTACTGCTGTCTTTACGGATGAGCAGGTGAAGCCTCCAAGACAGAGTGACTTACCCAAGGTCACATGGCTGTTCTGTGGTTGCGGCTACAACTGAGGCTCAGGTCCGTGGGTGGCCCACCTGCCCGTGTGTCACAGGATTCTCCCAGCTGGGGCAGGAAGGCTGGGGGTGGCAGACCTGCTGAGGTCAGTGTCTCCAGTTTGTTGTCCTCAAAGCGAGGCTGAGCCCATGATGGGAGAACCAACTGCCAATGGCAGCGGTGCCCTTTCTAGCTGTGCAACCTGGAGCGCAAATCACCTCTCTGAGCCTCAGCCTCTGCAACTACGGGGTGGGGATAGTCATTCCCCCCTCCAGGGCTATGATGTAAGCAAGACGGTGTGTAAGGGAATGACTGTTAAGCGGTGGCATCGCTGGCACTCTGCCTGTCCCATAGGTGTTTAGTAATTATTACTTGAGGTCGAGTCTGTCCCTTTGGAAACTCACATGATCTCTCTTGCCTCATTTGCACAATGAAAGTGGATGAATCGCTTTCTTCTTCCAGGGAAGCTTTGCTAACTGCTCCCTCTGCAAACATGGCCAGCACCCGCCTCTCTGCCCTGCACTTAGCCACTTTTGAGGCAGGGTTCCTTCACCTTGGCCCTGCTGACATTTGGGGTGACAGTTGTCGTGGGGGTCTGTCCTGTGCATTGTGGGGTGTGGCACAGCATCCCTGGCCTCTCACTATTTGATGCCATAGAATCCTCTAGTGGGACACTGCCAGATGTCCCCGGGGTGAGGGCAGGGGGTGCACATCATCCCTGGGTTGAGAACTATGGATGCAATCGCTTGAATTCATTGCAACCTATCTTCGCTGGGGCCGTCTAGAATTGTAGATTCTAATCGTCTGGGTTGGAATTCTGGCTCCCCAGTCACCATTGTGTAACTCTGGGCACGTCACTTAATCTTTCTGAGCCTTGGTGGCTTCATCCGTACAGCAGAGCATTTGCTCTCACAGGTCTATCCTGAGGATTAAGTGAGAGGACAAATGTGATGTGCTGACGGGAGATGGGAAACAAATGAGGGCAGGCTCTGGAGGGTCTCAATCTGGTGACGGGGAACCCAGACAGGTCTGAGAGGCCACATCCCTGCCACCCCAGCAGCTGGTGGCCTCATCCTCACCTTGTTTCGGGCTGCCAGGCACTTCCCTGCAGCCTGTGCGTGGAGGTTAATGAGCTGTTCAGTTCCGATGACTTGCAAAGCCTCCCTCCCTCCCTCCCTCCCTCCACTCAACACCTGCTGTGCCTGATTGATGGTGGCCCCGGGGCCACAGAGGACCACAAGCCAGAACCGGGTCAATCACTTAGTTCCAGGCCCCAGGGAAGACTTTGTCCCTTTCTCTAATGCTTGAAATATGAGAGAAGGGGATGGAAGATTCTGGTCCAGTCTCACACCTCCTCCCCACATCAACAGTCTCCCAGCTAAATGTCAGATCTGCGCTTGAAATATCTAATGGTTATTGGCTGTTTATGCCAGGAATCACGTTAAGTTTTTTGCCTGCTTCTCATTCTAAAATGAGAGCAAGTATTAGCTCAAGTTTACAGCTAAAGAAACTGAGGCTCAGAGTTGACATCCCTGCCCCGCCAGGTCACACAGCTGGCTGAGTGGTGTAGCCCAGGACTGAAATTCAGAGGCTGCAGGAGACTTTCTCTTCCTGGATTCTGCTAAATGGGGCAACTCATTCCACCCACCCCATTTTTTATTGTGGGAAGAAATCTCACTTGTTGAGGGAGGCTGACAAACTTGAGAGTGTTAGATACCAGTTGCTACTCTCTGAGATACTGGGTGAGCTGAGGCCTGGGTAGACTCCCTGCAGGGAAGGGGCATTCTTGGGTGCAGAAACTAGGGGTGAAGTTTGCTGTGGAGTCACTAAGGCCATCGCTGCACCACAGCCACGGTAGTAACAAACACTAACTCTAGCAACATCCGCAGACAGCTCACTGGGGGCCAGCCATGTCCTGAGTATGGGTGTTAATCAGGTAAGCCTCACAGCACTGGGGGCTCAGAGAAGCAACCTACCCGAGGCCACACAGCTAGCACGTGCTAGAGCTAGACTTTGACCCTGGGTCTGTCAATGGGCTCTTACTCCTGGGATGAGTGCAGGGAAGAATTTACCAGGACAGATGCGGCCAGTTCTTCCACCTCCCTGCAGCACAGTCTCCGGGAAGGAGCTGGGAGTTCAGGTCCTAGCTCATGGTCCTAGCTCTCAGTTCCTTCTGCACTGCATGAGTTGAATTCTCCATTTCACTGGCTGGCTTTCTGGGTCAGAAGAGATCTTGTTGAATAAAAGTGCTTTGGGGAGTGAACTTTAGAAATTCAAGATACTTACGAGCCTGTCATGTTGGGTGTGGACCGGAAAGACCATGAGGTTTGCGTTCTTGCCTTGGGTTGGGCTAGTCCTTTCATCCCTCTGCACCGGCTTCATCTGTCAGATGGAATTGGGCTGTTCTAGGGATCAATGAGACAATGCTAACTACTTTCTGAGCTGGGCATACAGCAGGTACTCCCTATGCAGAGTCATGTTTGTGTGTTCGTGTGTGTGTGTGTGTACACGTGAGCATTCAAGTGTGTATTTATGCATTGACACCATGTTCACCCCTAGAGAAGAAACTCATCTGTGGCTGGCCAGATGGAAGAATACCAGGCCAGGCCATGATAATTTGCATTACTGTTCAGCAAGCATTCATGTCCCTCCTCCTCCCATACCGGGTGGAGTCTCAGCCTTTCCCCATTGACAAGCTGACTTTGACCATTGGCTGTGGTTAGCGGATATGGTTTGAGAAGATGCCTTGAATGTGTTCATACAGTTTGGCTTGGCTCTCCTGTCCTGGTGTTCTGCTAGAGGAGGAGCATGCCCCAGGGGGCTTCTCCTTCAGGCTGACTGTTTAAAGACATAGGGTGCAGACTTGAACTTGACCTGAAGTCTAAATAGCAGCCTTAGTTAAGCCCAACCCAGATCTGCAGACCCAGGAGCAAGAGAGACTAAATGCTGGTTGTTGCAAGATGTGGAGTTTGGGGGGAGCTCTGTTACACAGCATCACTGTGACAACAGCTGACTGATACACTGACCAGTGTCACATCTCAAGACTCCTTCTGTGCAACAGACAACAGCAGAATGCAGACCCATTTTGGCGGCAGTGCGATGCAGTAATTCTCAAATTCTTTATTGGCATAAATAATTCAGACATTGGATTCTCACTAAACATCGCACTGAACACAAGAAACAACAGGCCTGTCGGCACAGAGGCTCACTCCCTGCCCGACAGCCCGAGTTAGAAATACTTTTTTGAGAAGTGTAGAAAACTTTATAAATGATTCTGTACAAATATACACAGTGGACCCTCCATCCATCTGGCCGCCCTTTCTCAGATGGCATCGGAATCGATTGTTCTTTCCCAGCAACAACGAGATGTTGGCAATGAGTGAGAGACAGTCAGAGACCGAGACAGACGCAGAAGGGGAAAGGACGGAAGTGGCCCCAGAGGGAGAATGTGAAACAAGCATCTTACGTGAACCCAGTCTGACAGTTGCACAGTCGTGGAGAAAACAATATGGGCCATTGGTCCATGTCGGTCTATACAAGAAATAGTTTTTATATATATAATATATATGTATAATATTTATAGGTATATATACTTTGTGTATAGAAAAGGTAACAGCATCATTTACATAGAGAGAAAGCCTTTGTACAATTACAAATTTCCCTAAGGTCTATAACTTGGAGAGTGATCCACCAGCGGAACCATGCGGTAAGTGTGCGGTCAGTATGGGCCCCAGGGTGAGACCAAAGCTCAGGGGGAGAGACAGACAAGAGGCTTGGGGTGGGACTTGACTGCCCAAGTTAAGGATGTTCTCAGCCTGGCCCACCTGTGGGCAAGGGCACTCACCTGGTGCGCCCAGGTCATCTGGCCCCAGTGAGTCCCCTTGGCCTCCATCTCGAGGCCTTAGAGGGGACTGGTCTGGCCAGAGGCTTCCCAGCTCCCTGAGATTGGACCTGTCCTATGGATGCTGACCCCCATGTGAGCTGGGAGGTGTCCATGACATGTAGGCAACCCTCCCCATGTTCAGCAGGGCACTAGCATCTGAGAAAACACATAACACCCACCACCTCTCAATTCCAGTCTCCCCCCATTTTTTTTCCAGGAATGTCTCTCTAGAGGTGGAAATCCTGGGGACACTTCAGTTGAGCTACTGAGAAGAGAAACCACATTTACTGAGCACCTACTGTGTACCAGGAATTGTGGGATGCTATAACATTCATGATTTCATTTACTCCCTCCAACAACCTCGATGGTTTGGAATATACTAAGAGCTACGAGCAGCATGAAGCCAAGAAAATCCACAGACTGCGTTGGGGGAACTGCTGGCGCTGAGAAAGTCAGGTCATTATCCACCACGGAGAGCTGCTGAGTGGAACCAGGCACACAAATCCTGCTGATTCACAGCAGCCACACACACATGTACGGGCATCCAAAGATACTGTGTTTCCCGTCTTTCAAGCCCTAACATATATTTATAAGGGACAGCAGGACACAGCATTCCACCAAGATGGTCGATACATTCTCTCCCACGCGCTGGGCTGTATGGCGGACTTGGCCTGTGGACCACTACGATCCCTAGGCCATCTCCAGTCACCCTTAACAGACCGGTATTTTGCCCATCACACCTGTGATATTATGTTGGCGACCCTTGGCGTAAGGTCTTTCCATCAGTAAATTTCCAAGCTGATGCCTGTCCTTGACCTCAGTACTCTGATGGCCTGTGCCCAGAGTGACATAGCCTCGCCAGGAAAGAGGCCTTGGCGAGACGGCTGAGGGAGGCTGCCACCCGTAGGTGTGGCAAGACAGATCTGCAGGCCTCAGAGAGACCAGAGACACCAGCCACAGGAAGAGGTAGAGGAGGAAAGTGAGGCAGAAGCAAAGGGGGTAAGAAATGCTTTAGAGAGAAGGGCTGATGGCCAGCCCATCGACAGCAGTGATGTCCATGGACTGAAGACCCTGGCAGAGGAGGACTACGCAACAGAGGCACTGGGGTGGGGGAGGCAGGCAGCGACAGAGAGGGAGCCCCCAAGGCCAAGGGGACATGCAGAGAGAATCGGAGGCAACCTACATACTGGCCTGACTCCAGTTATCAAGAAACCATCCTGGGACGACTTCTTCCCCAGGACACGTAGGCCAACAGCGGGGACCAGGGCATGGTGGGGGGGGGGTCAAGACGGGGGGAGAGGCCAGGGTCTGTATATCTGAGCCAGGGCAATGGAATCTTCCAGAAACCCAGTACCAGGTTCCTCCCAGCACCAGGCTCTATGTCTGGCTCTCAATAAATTGTGATCTTACCTCTGAGCCTGAGCAGGGCTTACTCCTTTCATTGCTGGCACTGTTCCCTGCCTCCTCCACCCATTCGACTCAAGCCAAGGTTCAGAAGTCCCCTCCCCTGAGAAGCCTTTCTTGAGACCCTTCTTGGGGGCCTGAGGGCCCCATCAGAACCCTTTCATCTTCCCCACTGGACTCAGGTTCCCTGTAAGCAGGGGCCACTTTCCTCTCAGTTTTCCCACTTTCTAAACAGTCACTGAATGGGTGTCTGAAATGAGGCCTTGCGGAATGAAGGGCCAGGGCTGCTTGATGCTGGGCCCCGCTGACAGGGCAGTGGGTGTGGCTGGGGACACGAACTTTCAAAATACGGGAAAAGCCACAAAAAAAATTCTTCAGCTGCTTAATCGGAGGCATTTTAAATCCACCAACGGGCTCAACGGTAAGAGCTCCAGGGTCCTAGAGCATCGCGATGCGGAAACGATGCCGTGTGAAACGTGGGGGCTGCGTGAGAGCTCATGGGGTGGGGCAAAGGCTTCCAAGTGCTTGGAAGTTCTCAGTGCTTGGAAGTCGGGGTCAAAGTAGCTCAGGGACATGATGCTGGAAGTCACCATTTGGGCTCTCAGCCTTTTATTCCCGACAGCAGGGTCAGGATGTGTGTGTGTGGGGGCAGGGACGAGTGGCAGGGGGAACAGAGACAGTGGAGGAGGGGGTAGGAATAAAAATCCACAGCATTCCCCAGGAGTGGGGAGCACAGGCACCTCAGAAGAGAAAAGACCCTGAAAAGGGGGAAGATTGTGCTCAGGCCTGGCCAAAGGCAGCCCATGCCCCCGGAGCAGCCAGGCATGGCCCAGCTAGCTGCCCACAATTGCCAGGGGGCTGCACAGCACCCCCTAGAGGCGGGTTGGGCGGGCAAGTGGGCTGCGTCAGGGGGCCTTGGTGTGGAGAGACAAGTACATTAGGTAGCCTGGTGTCTACACTGTAGCTACATAGCAGTTACTTGAACTTACATGAGTTCATATGTACCCATTTAAAAAGTATTATTACTATTTTTATTATACTATTATTAGCAACACAGATAGAAAAATAAACAGAGGAAAATGGCTACATTCTTGGAGGACCAATGCATTGCATTAATTGTCCGGGACGCACTTAAGCTGCCACTGCCCCAACCTGGGCAGGGCTGGGGTAGGGAGAGGTTGACCCACCAGGGAACGGGGCCCCAGTCAACTCAGCATCCTTCTTGGAAGGTGCTTGGCTGAGTGTCCCCACTTCCCAAAGCAATGTTCCCAGCCCCAGTCCTTTGCCATGGCTGACCTCCCTGTTCCCCAGCCCTGGGACTGCTGGACCCCTGGGGTCTGAAACCCACTGCCCACCTCCCTCCCAGGGATCAAACTGCCACCTTTTGTCCACACCGTCCACTTTATTGCTTCATGTCCACCAGAGACAGCCATTACAACTCTTCTCCAGAACTAACTAGGGGTTGGAGGGAAGTGGGAGGGGCCTTCGGTGTTTCCAGGACTCTCCTTCCTGGGGAAGGCAGAGGGGAGGTGGCCCTGAGTGGCTCCCGAGAGCAGAACTAGGACTGCCTGGTGCTGGTCTTAAGATTCCAGTTCAGTAAGAGAATCTGTGTCCTAGAAGGACCGTGGGGTGACAGGGTGGGTGACTGTGGAAGGAGAAGGGGAGAAGGGGCAGGAAGAGCCAGGCCTGGGGTGGCTGACCTGCGGGTCACTTCCTGCCCCATGAGTCAAGGTTTCAGGCCTTGTGTTGTCCATGTAGATAACACAGGACGAGTCAACACTCTCCACATCGAGGCGGCCTTCAAGCCACTGCAGATGCTAACTACTGCTGTAAAACCCCATCTGCAGGCCACAGTGCCTCCCTGAGTTCCCCCGTCTCCCTCTGCCCGATTTTCCTTCTCCCTGGTGATTGGCTGCAGATGGCAGGAGGCTGGACTTGGATCCTGGTGACGGGGCGGGAGACAGTATACTCAGG
The DNA here is from genome assembly GCA_004027475.1 of Anoura caudifer. Classification (NCBI taxonomy): domain Eukaryota; kingdom Metazoa; phylum Chordata; class Mammalia; order Chiroptera; family Phyllostomidae; genus Anoura; species Anoura caudifer. The sequence goes on from PVKU01000629.1 coordinate 383,940, forward strand.
ACCTCACGCCTTGGCTCAAACCAGTGAAAACCAGATGGGGACACTGTTGTCCTTCCAACCCCCTAGTGCTTTCCCACTGCCCTCAGAGACCTTCAGGACCCTCCGCAGCCTGGACACCCCTCGTTCTCAACTCCCAGCCCAGCTCATCCGCTGTCACCCCGCCTTCTGCTCATCCACCCCGCCCTCTGTGCTGTTCCCCACGTTGCTGCCCCAGCCTGGAATGGTAGTTCTCAACTGGGGGCAGGGGTGATTCTACCCCCTGAGGGGCATTTGGTAGTATCTGGGGATATCTCTGGTTGTCACAATTCGGGTTGGCGGGAAAGAGAAGGTGCCACTGGCACTTAGTGAGTAGAAGCTGGGATGCTACTTGACACTCTGCAATGCACAGGATGGCCCCCCATAACAACAAATCACCTGGTCCCAGGCATCAACAGAGTTGAGGGTGGACCCCCCACCCTAGAACGATTGCCCCTTCCACCTTTAGATCTCAATTTAAATGTCATCTTCTCAAAAAGCCCTCTGCCAACCGCTCCCTTCATAGTGGTCCCCCCTTCTCATGTCATTGGCCACCCACTGGTTTTCCTTCCATAGTCCTGGATGAGTTATAATTTATATATGGCTGTTGGCTGGCTTCCTGTCTCTCCCTCCCACTGGGCTGTAAGCTTTGGAAGGGGCAATACTCTGTTTCATTCATCACTGAATACCCAGGGCCTTGAATATAGTAGATGTTCAATAAATAATCCACTGACTACAGAGCTGATGAAGAAAAAGCCTGCAGAATTCTAAACCAACCCGGACACCGGCATCTCTGTAAGGACACAGGGAGCCCACTCCCACCTTGGCCAGCCCGTCACTCCCCATTCTGAAAAGGCGTCTCTGCCTGTTGTCTGGCTGTGTCTCTTCTTGCTGTCCTGGCACCCGTCTCTCCAAAACTTTCACTCTAGCGCTGGAGGTCGGGGTATTTTTAAACTAAAAAGAACTAGCCAAGCTGGTGTTGTTTTTATTTTTTTTTTAAGTGGTGGAGAAGAAAAACTAAGATTTGTTTTTAATCATTAGACTTTCAAATCTAAGAAGGCACGGTACAAATAGCGCTTTGGCACAAACAGTTGCAGCCCGCTCGGTGGAGGGAGGGAGCCGTTCCTTTGAGCTAATTTAAGCTAAATACATGGCAGCTATTTTTCATCCCTACTATTGTGTGATTTTCTCCTGGGCTCAGGGTGGGGTGGGGGAGATGGTATCTGGCAGGAGGTGGGGTGGTGGAGGATAAGGGGAGGAAGGAAACGAAGAGGCAGAGGATGGAATGTATTCTCAGCCACCAAGCTGGTTATCAGAGGTGTTTCTAGAGTTGGTGGTCCACTAGGACCCCAGGAAATTTTATCTGGATGAAAACTAAATTTTGAGCCTTCCATACTGGGGGGGGGGGCAGCGTGAAAAAAAAACCCCACCCAAAGCCATTGGAGTCAAGTTCCTTTTCCTTCCCTCTATATGCAACGTTCCCTGCCCTTATAGAAGTCTATGGTGAACTGTAGAAACTTCTACAAACCACCTCAAGTAAAGAATGGCCCTCCCTACACACACACACACACACCCTCTTTTCTTAAGGTCCAGGGGCCTTGCACCCGAGCTGTTCCGCAGCCGGGGGAACATGCAGGCCCTGAGGGAAGCCATTCCCTGGAAGAGATGTGATCTCTCTCCAAGCAGCAGGCTGCCACAGGATCACACATAGAGTCTTTGGGACCAAGTCTTTCTTTCTGCATTTTCCCAGGTTGCTGTTGAACACAGACTTGTGCCAGGCCCTCAGAGACTGTTTACCAGCTTCTAATGACTGGATTTCTACAGCCAAGACTTCTAATGACTGAATTTCTGAAAGTTTCCGAGACCTTAGTTCTAAACCCACGCCTGCCTCCAGGAAGGGATCTAACTTGGAAGAGTTTATCTTCCCTCTCTGGGCCTGAGTTCCTTCTTGAGAAAGGAGGGAAGGCCTGAAGTGAGAAATGGTCATTCATGTCTACCTCCAGGGGCAACTCGGATGCCCTGGGGCTGCGTTGATGGGCAGCAAGAAGGCATGCTGTGACCGATTAGCAATGTCTGCCAAGAGTACAGGATGGGGCAGTGGTGGCAGAGATGTCTTGTATTTGCCCTCTTTAGATTAGATCATCCTTCTAGATACAGATCATTCTAGATCTTCATCCCAATAACTTGGCTAAAGATACACATTCAGATGAAGACCTTGCTGATCCCTCATGGGTATGACATCCTGTCTTATTTCCACACTGGTATCTGAGCCACAGCATGATGGGGAAGTCACCCACACCCCAACAAATCTGACACCTTCATTGGAAGGCATCAGCCAGAATATGCCTTTGTGGCGTCCTTGTGTAGGGGACCACTGTCCATATGCATGGAACTGGGGTCTAACATCAGGGGGCCAGCGCAGGGGATGCAGCCAATCTGTCCTTCTGGGCTCTGAGCAGGCGACCTGTAAATGCTACGGATCAGCTGCTCTTTTCTGTGGGCCAGCACTTTGGTCTTTGCTCTCAGAGTACCATACAGGATAGCAAGTCGAACTCATAGAGGTCGATCTTGTTGGAGATTCAGAAACCAGCCTGGGAGAGCTTGGGAAGAGCAGCCTGCTGCTGGCCTGTTTAAAGACTTTACCACACAAGAGTGCCTTAAAAGCTCTGATAAGTCCTGCAATCAAGAAATAAGTTCGGTCTTGTTTTGACTAAGTATTTCCAATGCATATTTGTCCAGAACCTGTCCAATAACGCAACATCATCTAGTCTGCTGTGGATTAAAGGCCTGTGGACCATGCTTGGTAAACTGGGTCTAACCTAGATCATACATGCTGCAGGCAAAGCCCATTTCCTCCAGGTCAACCCACAACAGGCAGGCGGCCATCTCACCCCTACAGAGACGAGTCCTTCATGTTCTCAGTGTTAAGAAAAGGGGCTGCATGACCACAATTAGCAGGAAAGAAGAGCCCCTTTCCGCCCCTGGGAGGGAGGAGCACTCACTGGCGAGCCTCTAGGGACAGAGGACCACAGATCAATGTCCAGGGAGGGGGAGGGCTGAGCTGATGGAGCAGGGGTGCTGGGGGAACCCAGAAGCAGCTCTGCCAACTAGACTCACATTTCCTGGAAACCCGCAGCTGCTGGCAGTCCATCGGTCTGGGCCCGTAAGTGGGAACTTCCACACAAGCTCCCACAAAGGTCCCCACCCTCCCCTACACCTTCCTTCAATGACTTCCTGCTTTCTCCCCCTCTCCTGGTTGTGAGCTGCTGATAACACAGGGGCTGGGGCTATAACATCCCGATGGGCAGCCAGATGTTAACCACTCCAAATGGCGGTGGGTTCCTGGGAACAGGCAAGTCTAACGACTCATATTTACAACGTTGGTTCTACCATTTAACAGGCTGGTTTGCATCTGCTGCCCACAGCTTCTGGCCTGTGAAAGGGGGATAATGGTACGTAGCTCCTGGGACCGTCCCATCATGGGGATTCAGTTGGATAGGCAGGTAGTAAGTGCTCAGTGACAGTGGCTGTTAGAAATGGGTCATTACTCTGCTTTCCAGGGCCCAGACGCCTGGGGTCACCTGACCAACGGGCCTCTTTCTGAGTCATATCCATTAAACCCGGGAAGTTCACCTGGGGTGATGTGGGACCCACAGCACAGGGCCTGAGAATCCCATTACTGCCCAGCCCAGCCAGCGCCTCACTCTTACCAGCAGCCCTCCCTCTCTTCACCCTGGAAACATTTACTGAGCACCTACTATTATGTCCGAGTCACTACGTTAGATGCTAGCACATGAATAAGTTGGGGGACTGAAGCTCTCCCAACTCTCTGCCCCAGCTGGTTAGAGAGAATGGGCATGAACTGTAGGGTCCGGGCCAGCAATCAGGGATTTGGGTTAAGAATCAGGAGCAAGGCCCACAGTGGCATGACGTGGGTGAGTCAGAAAGAATGAGAACCTTCAAGACGCTGGGTTCCTGTGTCCTGGGGCCCAGACTGATTCTCATGGCCTTTACATGTACGTGCAGGTGAGGGCTGGGGTCAGGGGTGAGGTGAGGCTGGGGGCCAGGGAGTGTCCCCTGAGCCTGCTCAGACAATTCCTCTCTTTACAGGCAAAACTGGAGGACACAGCAAGCATACCGCTCGCCAAGGTCCGTTCCTTTCCACGGAGCGACAGCGTGAAAACCAGTGCGGTGTCAGCAACCACATCAGACTGCACCGAAGCACATCCATTCAATGTCAAGTGACGATCGCCATGAAGCCCAGGACTGCTGGTCCCAGTGATGGAGGTGTCAGAGGCCAGTTTGAGAAGAGCAAGGGCAATGTCCTGACACTGGTGGCTGATGGTTCTGAAGACCAATCTCCAAGGGGGACTGCCTGAGACCAAGATGACCCACCAAGGCACAAGAGAAACCTCCTTAGGGGGTGTTAGAGGTTGAATTGTGTCCCCTGCCAAAAAAAAGATGTCTAAGTTCCAATCCCCATGACTTAACAATGTGACTTTATATGGAAATAGGGCTTTGCAGAAGTAATTAGTTAAGATGACATTGAACTTGAATAGGGTGGGCCCCTGATCCCATATGACTGGCATCCTCAGAAGGAAAGAGAGAGAGACTCCAAGGATGAGTGTGCACAGAGAAAGGGCCATGTGAGCATACAGCCTTAGGAGGAGCCAATCCTGCCAACACCTCGATCGTGGACTTCCAGACTCCAGAACTGTGAGAAGCAAATTTTGGTGGTTGAGGTTGCCCGGTCTGTGGAAATCTGAAGCGGGCTAATACAGCCGTCAAGTCCAGCTTGCCCCTCCATCCTCCAATGCCCAATGCCTCCCATGTCCTGCAGGGTCTGCTCCCGCTCTCAAGGTCAGGGCGTTGGGGCAGGATATGTGCACATGGCGGGGAGGTGGGAAAGCAGCAGGTTTCCTGAATCCAAGAGTCTAGTCCCCAGAGATCATGCCAAGGCTTCTATTGACCAAGAATCCAAGATACAAGTGGAAAGAAAGCGGGGGAAGGGGAGTTCCATGGCAAGGTGAGATGCTTCCCTTTGACCAGTAAAAGGAAAACCAGGACAGAACGGCATCAGGTGGAGACTTCGAGTCTCCACCTTCTCTTTGGGGATGGTCACATGTGGGGACATCCCAACATAAGGCCACGGGGGTGATCCCCCTGCCAAGAAGGCCTTGTTTTGTGAAACGCCTGTGGCCTGGAAGAGTCGGGTGGGATTCGGTGCGCAAATCCACATGCCCTTCAAAGAAGGCAAGGTCAAGGCTTCCTGGTGAGTCTTTGCTCCGTGGACTGGTCCCCCTGGGAAGCCTGCGTGCATCCGGGTGTGCTGAAAGCAGCGCACAGAGACAATGGGCGCTGGGGTGTTGGGCACCAGCACGTAGTTGTGATGGGACAAGTCCACACACACACACACACACACACGCACACACGCGTGCGCGCGCAAGCGCACACATGTGGTCTTTGATGTGTGGATTCTACACCAGGAGTCTCGATCATGACGTAAAAACTTAACCCCCACTTTTTTCCTTGCAAAAGTCTAATGACTGCGGCCTCCTCCCAACACTGCGCCAGTGCAGAAAGGTTGAAGTCAGCGGGGAGAGGTGCATTGGCTCTTCCTGGATGGAAAGGTTGGGACAGGATGTTAAAGCTGGAGGAGGGGGGCAGGGAAGGCCTGGACGCCTGGTGCAGGTTGGCTGCTGCAGACTCTGAGGAAGCTGGGGACAAAGTGAGGATGTGGGCGAAGAGGGAAAAGTCCAGAGCAGGTGACATGGTGCTTAGGGACGGACCCACAGAACCCTGTCCAGCAAAGCAGAGGTTTCAAGGGTGCAGCAAAGGCTGGGCTCTCTCTCTCTGATCCCTCAGGCCCTGTCCTCAATCTCCAGCTGGTGCTCACGAGCAGATGGGAAAGGCAGCCTTTGGAGAGACCCTGCTGGGCCCCGCCCCAGGCTCTGGGTGGCTGGTTAGTTAGTTCTGAAAACGAGAGAGGAAGGAGGAGCAGGCTGCAGCTCCCCCGAGCATTTTGGCTTCAGGGCAGCTACACCCTGCCTGCTTCTCCCTTTCCTGTTTTTCCTCCCAGCACAAAGGTCCATGACAAAGACTGGAGTCCACGGACCCACCATGAAGTCCTGGCTGGATTCCAGGCCCTCCGGAGGCTACGGGGCAGAGCCAGTGCTCAGGCCTGGGGTTGGTCCTCTGGGCGACTGTTTGACCGTAGAGGCAGCTGCTGCTGAGAACTGCCTCCAGCAACACCAGAGCAGCTGGGGCTTGTGCAAATGTGTGTACAATGCCTCCAAGACACACACATGTTGAGCCAAAAGCCACAGAGTTTACAGAAGTCCTTGGAAGAGGAACATGTACTTAGGAAGAGCCCCCACGGGGGCCTTTAGTCTCTGCTCCCACGCAGGTGGGAGTACTGGGAAGGCATGCTGGAAGGTTCTCTGGGAGGTACAGGGCTTTCCCTGGCCCAGAGTCTTGGGAAGCATGACTCGTTTCATCATCTTCCCAGTTTGGAAGCAGAGTTGGCCCCCAGAGCACGGATAAGTCTTGGGGCCACTCAAGGTGGGGAAGACCCCCCTCACCTGGTTGGATGTAGAGTCTGAGCTCAGGTAGGGTTTCTGAAGCCTTAGTTCCCCTCTCTGGGAGGGAGACGTCTGGATAAGGAGGCAGCCAGAAGCACGTCAAGCCTGGGCCGGCCCAGGAATTACAGAGGGGCCATGGGCCGACCCTGCAGTGCTACCCACTGCCCAGCTACTGCCCTGCGGGGGCACAGGCTTCCCTTTAACGCCAGATCAGAAGAACAGGGTCCAGAGCTTTGGGAATGTAAGACCTACTTTATATGGTTTAGGACATAAGGAACATAAGGCAGAGGCTCCCTCCACCACTCTGAACGCATGACCTGCTCCCGGTACCCTTCCTGGGGAATACTCCATCCCAAGGTGGTGGGGAAAAGACACCCTTCGGCCCAGGTGGCCATGAAGGCAACAGACAGAACGCAGGAGCACTGAGCAAACACAACGGACCTCTAAGGGGGAAGCCACTCCAGGCCTTGGCACCAGGCTGTAGCTGAACACACAGAACCTCTATAAACAGCCTCCTTCCTCACTTTCCCAATGGGACTCTTCAAGGGTGAAGGGGAGGGGATATCCTTTTCAAACAGGATGCTGTGAGTACACCCTAAAACCCAACACACTGTATCCCAGGAACCCAAATCTATCATTGTGGTCAACGACCTTAGCTGGTGTAACTGCCGGAGCAGAGGGAAGGGAAAAGAATGTCTTAGAACTCCCTGCCCAGAGCCCCAGTTCTCAGGGCCCAGATTTCAGGGGGTGTCACGGATAAAAGTGAGCTGTAAGGAGCCCCCAGAAATCATCCTGGCTAGGGAGCCACTGTGCTTTCCAAACGGCAGGGATGGGGTGGGGCAAAAAGGGACGATGCTCTCATAGGAGTAGAGGGTCCGGGAACTGGACCCCGGAGAGACTCGGAGCCCGAAAGATACCCAGAACTGTTTTGTTGCACTCCGGAGCTGATCACAAAGGCGCCACGAGCCATGACAGGATTGGGCTGGGGCCCCTGAGGACAGATGTCCTCAAAGGAACAGCATAGCCCCTCTGCCCAGATCTCAGCCCACAGCCCCCACTGAGTTGGGGCTTGGCTCTGCGTCCCCTGCCACACTCCCTGAGAGTGCAGCTGGGACCCACCACGCAGAGGCCAGAACAGCCAAGACTCTCTGGAGCACAGGAGCCTGGCTTTTGCTTGTCAAGGGGAACAGAGGGCAGAGGGCATGGTGCATGCAGACGCACGTGTCCACGCATGTCCACACACACACTGGTCCTGTGGGCCTGCTCCTGTGGGCCTCTTGCCCTGGTCTCCGCGGCCCCGGGACTCTGCATTCCGCTTGCATCCCTCCTCTCCACCCTGCCTCGCACCTTGCTCATCAGTTCCGTGTCTCCCTGGCTGGTCCCGTTAAGTCCTGGCCCAGGGGTCCCCAACCCTTCCCCAGCAAAAGGACACAGGTCTAAGGGTACAGGGAATCCACCGAGCTGAGTTGTGCAGTGGTCCTAGGCTGGCCGGTGTTGGTCCCCTCTGATGGTGAGCCTCTGGCCTCCTGAGCTAGCAGAGGATAGAGCAGGGAAGGAGTGGTGGCTTGGGAGCTGAGGCAGCTGAGCGTTGTCCCTTCGTCCAAAGGTCACAGCCTGGAGCGGGGAGAGAAGGGAGAGAGTGGCAAGATGTCACAAGGGTATGACAACGTCATCTTTTGTTCAAAAGATGACATTGCACCCTCCTGGAGAGCCAGGCAGTTTGAGATGAGCTATTCCCGTCCTCTACAGGAAAAGGTGGGAGGGATTCCTCTTTATTGAGGTCCAACTATGTGCCAGGCTCTGTGCCAAGCACACAATACTTTATCTCATTTAAATCTGAGAATAGCCTGCAAGATAGGTGCTTCATATCCTTTTAATAGTTGAGAAAACTGAGGCTCAGAGAGGTTGTTTTGCCCGAGGGTGCACAGCCAGGAAGCAGCATGGTCGGGATTTGAACCTAGAACTCTTCGGGAGCATGTAGCCTCTGGACTAAGGATGGTCACCAGCGTGTGGGAGGACTGAGGCTGTGGTTCTGGAATACCAGCCCACATGCCATGTGGAGCTTCTGAAAATGTGTGGTGAGGGCTGGGGCTACAGGAAGAGGGGTGGGGCCAAGATCTACACCATAGACCTTGCTGTGCGCAGAGGCTTTGCCGACTCCTGTTGAGATAGGTTCTTGGTGACCAGGAGCAGAAGTTTGTGCCCAGTCTCCTAGGAGGGTTCTGGAAAGAGACCCAGAAGGTACACAGGTCATCTCTGCCTAGAAGGTGGCAGAGTGGAGGGATCAGGACCATGGATTTAGGGTCTAGCTCCACCTGGGTTTGAATACTTGCTCCGTTACTCACTAGCTGTGTGATTTTTGGGAAGGCACTTAACCTCTCTGTGCCTTGGTTTTCTCTAAGTAAAGCAGTGACGGTGATGGCACCTACCTCCTGGAGGGGGGGGGGCTGGTAGAAATCAATGAGGTAATGCAGACAGAATGCTTGACACCAGACCTGTCACACATGTGTTTACTCAGTGACACACAGATGACAGATAATGTGCTGGTGGCTGTGATGATGATGTGTACCAGTGTCATGGATGTTCAGTGCAACCGAAAAGAACTGGAAGCAGGAACTCGAACAAATACACACCGATGTTCACTGCAGCATCATTCACAATAACCAAAAAGTGCAAACGAACCAAGTGTCCATCCACGCATGAGCGGACACACGAAATGTGGCATATCCACACCCTGGAACATTACTCAGCTATAAAAGGGAATGGCGTTCATGCATGCTAGAGTATGGATTAACCTTGAAAACCTTACATTATGGAAAAGAAATTAGACACAAAAGGACAATATTGTATGTTTCCACTTACATGAAATATCTCGAATAGGACAATTCAGAGACAGAATGTAGTAGATGAGAGGTTCCCAGGGATTGGGGGGTACTGCTTAATGGTTACAGAGTTGCAGCTTGGGGTGACATATAGGGCATGGTGGGTTCAGTGCTCCACCCTGCCATGGGATGCTCTGCTCACTGGGCATCAACCTTCATCAGAAAGAATTAGGCAACAGAGCAGCATGGTAGCCACATGGCATGGGCCAGGGCCCAAATCCCAGGGCTGGCTCCCAGAACAGAAACTGGGTAGAGAAGGCTGCAGCCTGGCGGAGGGAGGTGGGAAGGAAAGGGGAAGGCTGGCAGAGGAGTTGGGGAGGGGGGCAAAAGCTGACAACAACCAGAGGACATGGGCAGGGAGGAGGGGAGAGGCCAAGGGAGGACACCTACTCTGCAGACTTCCAGAAGTGCCCGGGGTGAGACAGGCGGCGGTTTCGCTTTGGCAGTTTCTCCAGCATGTCCATGAGCTTGGTGAAGGAAGGTCTCTCCTCTTGTTCAAAGGCCCAGCAGAAGAGAAGAATGTCCTAAAAGAAACCAGTATGTGGTGATTTCACATAAATGGTGACATCTAGATTACTCCTTGGAACCTCAGTGGATCTGTCCATTTGTCTACCCGTTGTCCCAGTTTTATATCCATCCATGTATCCGCCCATCCAACCAACCTCCCACTCATCATCCCTCTATCCATCTAAATTCATGCATTTATCACCCATCCATCCACCCCAATTTATGCATTTATCATCCATCGAGCTGTCCATCCACCCTCCCTTCCTTCCTTCCTTCTACTCATCCACTTTCTGGGCCGTAGAGCATACTACATAAGCCCTATTCTAGAACACCTGAAACACACTGAGATCAATAAAATGCTTCTCAAGGAGCTTCTGGACATTTTTCTTAATGGAGAGGGAGAAATAGGAATCCTGAGGTCTCCAGCCACAGCCCAATACTCTAAGTGCCCTTCAAAGTCAGAGAGGGGAAAATGACTTTTAGTGATTTCTCCTGAGAAAGGAAACTTAGAAACAGTCAGTCCTCAAAAGCATACCAGATAATTACTCCCTCCCTGACGCATCCATCTTCTGATCAAAAGAGGGGATTCTCTGTGCTATGACTTAGAGGAAGATTGCCAATCTATCCTTAGGCTTCTCCGTTTCTGTATATCTTGTTCTGAGTTGGATAATGCCTCAAATTTTTATATTGATGCAAATAACATTAGAATTATTAATAGCATTGATATTTTAATGAATGTCTTTTTAATTTGGCAGAAAGAAAAAGAGGCATTCTCTGGTTCTTCTGATTCAGCAGTCCATTGCTGGCAAAAACCTGGTCATATGCTACTGCGCCCCTGATGGCAGAAACCTGAATTGCAGGCATAGTTCAGAGGTTTTGCTTTCTAAACTCCAAATCATTACAGGATAAGGCTGTGGGCATGCTTTTACTGCCACCCTTTGGAAAAGCATTAGTAACCTTAACATGCAGGGCAAAGAAGGCCCAGGATGGTGTCTGCTGCTCCCCTTGCCTTCCAGACCTGGCATCATCCCGGACTTACCGAGATTTCTTTTCCCATGCCAATCTGGCTGAGGTTGGGTTTCATGCCTGTGCCCATTTGCCAGATTATTGCCTCTGCTGGTTGGGTCTTGAAAGGCCACTCCCTGGCGTGGAGTTCATACCAGATCGTTCTGTTGGCAGATGGTGTTAAAAAGGTGATGGCGTGATGTGTTACTCATACCCACTCACCAACACACGCCCGCCCCAGCTGGCCACCCTGTTCCCCAGTTTCCTCCTCACGGGGCTGGTGTTTTCCTGTCTGGGATGTGCAATGCACAAGGCTTTCTCGATGTCTTGGAAATCATGCCTACTGCGGGTACCTCCTCTGGTGCCTCCATTAACGGGAAGCAGAAACCTAGGACCCGAACAGCTTCATAGAGAGCGGCTATGATCTCTGACTCTATACTTGTCAATCTAGAAAACTCCTGTAAGGGAGTGGTTAGGGTTACAAAGCCATTTACAAGGGTGGTCTCCCCAACATGATGTGTGATAGTGAGCAAAGCAGGAAAGGTACGGTCACTCAGTAAAAGGGACCGGTCTGCCTGCATGACGGTGAACCCATAAGATGACATAGCGACTGTATTAGTATGAAAGCATTTCAAAGAAACTTCGCTGACATGACAAAAATGTTCAATGTAGAATTTAAGTGAAAAAAGCAGGACACAAAACTATATGTAAGATAGGAGATTACTCTTTTTAAAAAATGTTATATATGTATGGACAAGAGAAGAGAGAGAAACAGAAATGTTAACAATGGCTAACTCCATGATAGGATAGGACAGGAACATGTTTTCTAAGAATGAACGTCCTGTAGAACAGTGGAAAGAAAAAAAAACTCTGAGAGTCAATGGCCTTGGGGTCAAGTTCTGACTCTGTCGACACTGGTTGTGTGATGCTGGGTAGGTCACGTCACTCCTCTGGGTCTAGACTTCCTTACCTGTCACATGAGACTAATGATAAAACTGAAGGGGGAGAATGTTTATCTGGGATGCGGAGTGATGCGACGAATTGATGCCCGAGGTATTCTAGAAGGATTGATTGTATTATCACTTGTTCCGTAGATGTGACAGAGCAAAGGCTAAAGAAAGGCCTGCTCCAGGGAGTAGCATGTGGGCACAGGCAGGGCGTAGGCTGGGCGGGGCTTAAATGATGCGGTGAGCACCAGGGGTGCCCCCAGCTGTTCCATGAGGACAGGTCTCGGCTTGCCGAGAGACTCCTCAATCGGGAACTATCTGAAACAATCCTAGGAGCTGGTCCTTCCTCTGATCGAAGCTAGTTTATGTAAATTTGCTTTAAAGCACATGAAGCGCCCTGTTATCATCTTTAATGGGAAGGCTGTGTTAAACCAGCTATTTCCAGGGTTCCACCTCTCGGTCGGCATCTTCTTTCCCCTGCCAACCTCATCCTTCTGGGTGGGGAGGTGCTGGGGTGTGAGTCCGTTTTGTTCTAAGTCATGCCTGAGTGTGATGTTCCCAGGCAACAACAGGCACCTAATTGGCAGGAAACCAGGGAGCACCGGGTCCTTCAGAATTCAACAGTGTCAGGAATAAAAGCCTCATTAAAACTTCCTTTCGAATCCAACTTTCAAGAGAAACTCACTTTCAAGACAAATAAAAATTGCTAAAGATGAAAACTCCAGTGGAAAACCAATTACTTACTTGGGTACATTTTGTTAATTACATTTTTCTTTCCTGTGGTAAATTTATATGAAAATATACCAACTTAATTACTGCAATTTGGTTTCAGATAACAGTGTCTAACTAGATAAAGACTGGGGCATAAACTCATCAGGGCAAATGACCGTCTCTAACGGGGTCCGGGTGGCAGATGGTGAGAGTCCCGATGTGCCAGGAATGGCCCCCCTTTCCCGGGCTCCACAGAGAGGATGGATGCAGTGGGGTACTTTTCCCCGGAAGATGGTCTAACATCTCTCAGTGGTGCTAAGTCTGTGTGCCCACACCTGCAGGCCTGCAACTCCCCTGAAGAGCTTCCCAGCTCTGTCTCCACCAGGCCTTGCTACCGCCCAGTGGACCAGGTAAGGCGAGGATGAGCGAGGCCATTGGAGGGGTGTGGGCACAGAAGCCTTCCTCGCTGCACCCTCTCTGAGCACTGTGCCCTGCATCCTGGACCCTCACTGCCCCACACTCCCAAAGACACCCTACTCTCTCTCATGGCTGTGGTTCCCCTTTCTGCTGACAATCCTAAATGTCTCTCTCCAAACTGCTTGTATAGGGTCAGCTGCCTTCTGGCTGGATCCATCGGCCATCTCCAAGGCAGCTCGAAGTCGCTGGGTCCAAACGTGCTCTCTTTGCCTTCCTCGCACACCCCAACCCTGCCCCGTGTCCAGGGGGCTCCACCTTGGCAAAGTGGTAACTCCCCTCCACCCAGGTGCTTCAGGTAGCTACCTGGGCACCACCCACCTTCAGTCCCTCATCAAACCCTATCACCCCCGCTTTGGAATGCTTCTCCATCCCCAGCTTTCCCCCCACTCCCCCACCCCGGCACTGCCTCAGTGGACGGCAGCAGCCTGTCTGCCTGGGTTGCCCACCTGGCCTCAGGCTTGCCCTTCTTGTTCCCATTCTGTATACACTGGAGTGACTGTTCTGCAACTCAGAATACTATTAGGTCACTCCCCTTGCTTAATTAAACCATCTGTGGCTCCCTAGTGCTGTGAAGATGAAGTGAAAACTCCTTAACTCAGACTCTAAGTGCCTGCAGGATAGGCTCTATTTCCTCACCGCCCCAGCCTCATTTTTTCCCTGATTCTCCATCGCTCAGCTCCCTTTCATCCCCCTACTTCCTGCAGGCTCCTCCATCGTGGATAATTTGTTTCCTTTCCCCCTGTGCCTTTTCACGTGTTCCTTCTGTCTGCAATACCTCACCCTACCCTCACCTGGGATACCTTTAACTTAGGCTCAGGAGTCGCCTCCTCCAGGAAGCCCTCTCTGGTCTCCCTGGCTGGATTTCGTTCTCCCTTTATTCCCACAGTCCTGTGTTTATCCTCAGCATAGCTATGGTCATACTTTGTTAAAACTGACTGTTCCTTTATTTGTCTTTGACTACACACGACAGAGTACAGACTTGTGGTGGTTTTCACATATGTCCACAAATTATTTTATACTCTTTCCTGCCAAAAGTAGACCTTAATTCCCCTTCCCTTGACTGTAGGCTGGATTTAGTGATTTGCTTCTAATAGAATGTGGTGGAAACGATGCTAGGTAATTTCTGAGACCACATCACAACGGCGACGTGGCTGACAACAGCCGGTGTGCTGTCGGGTGTCACCCGAGCAGCCTCTGGAAAGGCCTCTTGCGGACAGCTGTGTGCGTGGGCCCCTTTGGAAGCAGATCCTCAGCCCATCAAGCCTTCTCTCAGCCGCAGCCCTGGCCACACCTGCGCCCTCATGAGAAACACTGAGCCGGCTCAGACTGGCTCCACTCAGCCACTCCCCCATTCCTGGTCACAGAAATTTGAAATAATAAATAAATGTTGTTTTAAACCACTACGTTCAGGGGTGTCCAACCTTTTGGTGTCTCTGGGTCACACTGGAAGAAGTGTTATCTTGGGCCACACGTTAAACATACTGTGACACATAATCACACAAAAAATCTCATAATGTTTTAAGTAAATTTATGATTTTGTGTTGGGCCGCATTCACAGCCATCCTGAGCTGCATGTGGCCTGCAGGTTGGAGGTTGGATACCTCTGTTTTGATCATTTGTTAAGAGTAGATGCCTAGTAAATAGCTATTATAAGAATGAATGAATGAATGAATGAATGAGGTAATCTGCCATGGTGACACAACCAGTTAGAAACCAAGCATGAATATTTGCTAGGGTCGCCCTTCCTACCACACCCCCATCAGACCCCCCCCAGTCTCACTCAGAAATCCAACCACCTTTGCCCCCACAGACAGATGCTGTGTCCCTTCCAACAGCACGGAAGAAACCCTTGGGAAGTGCCCCTCTGCCAGGGCTGGGGCTCTTGAAGGCCAGGGCGGCCCACCTACCCAAGTGCAAAGACATCCGAATGCTTGGAGAAGGGGAGCTTGTCCTCCTCCGTGTCGGGGGACAGCTGGCGGATGATCTCTGGTGCCAGGTGGCACAGCCAGCCATTCTGGATGCGTAGCTTGTCCTCCCGCCTGGAGAAGCAAAGCACAGAGTAAGCCCCACATCACAGCCCAGGGAGGGTCAGTCCCCCAGCACTGACCCCATGTCCCTGGACCATCTCTGCTGGCTTTCTTGCATCTCCCTGTTGAGCATGGCCTGACCTTGTACTTGAGGCTGGTCTAGAGAGAGACACGTGACACCTAAACCATCATCAAGTCCCTTTGCCTCTGAGGTACCCCCTGCTCCATCTTTATTCCATACATACAGCCGATTCTTGTTATTCACGGCAGTCATGTTCTATAAAGTCTCTGCAAACACCGTATTAATGAACGTAAACTTGTTGCCCTGAGGGGCAATCCGCACACCTGCGTGTGGACGCACGCACCAGGAGCACAGCCGCGAACAAGGCCAGCAGGGGCCCTGCCCTCCGGGGGCCTGGCCTTTGGTAGGGGAACGTGATGACAAATGAATTAAACAGGGAAAGTAGACACAGTGATAAGCATTATACCCAAAACCTTAAAAAGGAATGGAAGGTGTCAAAAAGGGAGCTTACTTTAGGTAAAAGGTGAGCTAAGATTGACATGGTGTCAAGGATCCAGCCCTGTGAACAAGAATATTCCTGGCAGAAAGGAAAGTAAGACAAAGGTCCAAGGCAGGCCCTGTTTGGCCTGTTCTTGAAACCTGAAAAGCCTTGGTGTAACTGGCGCCTGTGATGCTACCCATGTGTCTATTATAATGTATAGCTCCGCCCCCAGTTGATGGGCCGTAGGTGGTCCCCCTTCCATCATCATAAACAACGTGGCTATGAACATCTTTGGGTAGACACCCCTAACCCTAACCCTTCACCCGCATCCATGATTATTCCTTAGGATAAACCCTTAGAAGAGACAGGAAACTGGCTTCCTTCTTCACACTGTCAATCTTTAGCAAATGCAGAACTTTCCCTTTGGAAATCTGACCTCCTCCAAGTTTTTGCCTCCTGCAAGACTCCCAGGGAGGGGCCAGTTAATGCAGGGAGAGTGGGCAGGCATGGGAGAGCAGGGTGGAATATCTCGAACCATCAAGGGCGAGACCAGAGCCTCCAGCACATGGGGGGCTGCAGGGACCTGAGCCTAGCTGACTGCTTCTTCCAGGGCAGGCTTCTGAGCTCCGTAAGGTGTGAGCGTTGCCCCCTCCACTGCATTCACTGGCGCCCCAGGGCCGTCATTCTGGCCATGAACACCTTCGAGAGCAGCACTACCAACAGTACTTCTTTCCACAGAAGATGGAAGTGTTTTCTGCTTTTGCTTCCAGCAGGGTCACCTCAAGCCAGCGCGGCTATTGAGCAACTGAAATCTGGCTGATGCAGCTGAAGAAATGAACTTTTTATTTATTTGAGCTAAAGTTAAAAGAGCTATAAGTTAGTGGCTACCGCACTGGACAGGGCTGCTCTAGACCACTGTTTACTACAAATGGACTTTTTCCGCTCCTGTATATTTTAATAGGTTACTCTTTAACATGTCCGTAAGTGGAAACTAGCACATTTTAAGTACATGTTAAAATTAATATGGAAAATGTTTGTTCCCATCCTCTTGCGAAAGTCATCTTGCAGACCACGCTTGGGGGAGGGGAGGGAGCCCTGAGGAGAGAGGCTCCAGGAGTTTCACAATCGGCTTTGGGCTGGATCATTACTGGGCAGGGGGCGTGCCTATTCTGCGCATGTAGGATGTGGAGCAGCATCCCTGGCCTCTACCCACTACATGCCAGTAGCATCTCCTCTCCCCTGTTGTGACAGCCAAAAATGTCTCCAGACCTCATAAATGCCCCTGGGGGGAGGGGGAGCCCGGGTTGAGAACCACTGTTCTAATTTATACATAAAGTAAGGAAATGGTGCTACATAGTAGAGAGGATAGAACATGTGGTCTGCTTAAAAACAAAAAAGACTCAAATCCATGAGTAACCCCTTGAGTGAGCAGGCCAGTGAGTTCTTGCTTCTAGAATCAGGCACAGCTGCAGGGGTGTAAGGACCCATCTTCTCATGAGCTCTGTGATCTTGAGTGGACCTGAGTCTCTATTTCCACACCTGCAAAATGGGTATGTAGCTTTCGCACAGCCAGTGTAGGGACGGAGGGGAGATAACACACGGCGCGGGGCTGTGTCAGCTGCCAGGGCCACACCATTCGTGGACGTAATTATTACCTATAGGTAATTTTTATCTTGAGGACTCAGAAACGAAGTTAAGAGTAGAGCCCAAAGTAAGAGTGCCATCCAAGAACGGGGCTGTGGCCCAGCCAGCTGCCATTCTGCCCTGAGCGGGTCATTGGGGTAGGGTGGAGTGCGATGCCGCTGCCGAAGGAGGAAGCTTCCCAAGTCACATCTCTTTCCAAATGTCCCACCGCCTCTTCCCCACTCGCTGGGTCAGTGGGGGTTTGGAACCGCTGGGGGAGGCCGGGAGGAGGCAGGGCGGCTGTTCCATAACCATCAGCCTGGGGCCAGCACCGGCACCTGGGAGGGGCCCAGCCCGACACAAACACCCCAGGGTGTCCCGTTCCTATAGTGATGGGCCCACTGGTGACAAAACCAAATTGTCTTCAGTATGGTTATTATTATGATTAATCATAGCCTGTGGATGGCTGGCACAGTAGCACTGGCATCTGAGTGACACCTTTTTTGAGGAAAGCAGAACAGCTGTACGCTGGCAGTGCTGGGCACATGCTCGGGGAAGCCCTGGGAACTGTTTGGGTGTTCAGGACATGCTCATTGCACGGGTGACCCCCCCACCCCTGCCCCAGGCCCAGCCCATCTCCCCATGCTGGGCACCCAGCGCTGTGAGCACCCCAACTCTAACTGAGGGGACAGCAGGAAGGCAAGGAACTCCTGCTGGGCGCCTACTATATACATATGCCAGGTTGTCCAGCTCACTTAATCCTCACAAGCCCGCCATCGGATGGGTTGCGGATTGCTGCTCCTCTCTTCGTGTGGGGCTGCCCTGCGGATGCTGCTAAACATCTTGCAATGCACAGAGCAGCCCCCGCCTGAGGACCGGAGCAGACTGGATCAGATTCCTATCCTACACATGAGGAAACAGAGCCTCACAAGGCTCAGGTGACCTGCCCGAGGCTGTGGAGCTCATCCTAAGTGACACAGCTAAGAGTCATTTGATCTTGAGTCTTTAAAACCTCAGAGACCAGACTCCTGACCACAATTCTGCACTGATGCTCAGCGAAATAGTTCCATTAGGGAGAATTCTAAACTAAGCCCCGTACATAACTGCAACAGAAATAAAATCACAAGAAGCCATTGATGGCTACTTATCAGTAACCAAGAAATGTGGATTTCTTATTAGGAGGAGATGTGGAGGGCTCCCCGGCCTCTCCCCACGTGGCTGGGTTCCTGTTGACCACCAGGCTGAGGCCGAGTGGGGCGAGGGTGCTGTCTCAACAACCAGGCCAGAAGCCACGGTGCCCTTGGACTTGACCTCCTTTCTGGATTGACACTGGGCCTCCAGGAATAAGCTAACAGAAAGGATGCCCACGCCACACCATGCCCTTTCTTCCTCTTCTTCCTTTGGCCTCAGGAAACCATGAATGGAAAGGAAGAAAATCAGAAGCCCTGCCCTGCTTCCTTCACTTGGGGGAGAAGCTACTGTCAAGGAGAAGGGGGGGATGGACATGCCACCGGAAGGGAGGGATCTGATTTTTTTTCAAGGAGCCTTGAACCTCATGAAAGAAAACACCTGCTGGGTCTCTTTTGGTCTGGACACAAATACTTGGGATCACAGTGATGTCACCAGCCACTTCCTCTGCCCTTAGCCTGGGGTGACGGCAGCGACAAGGGGAGTGTGCCAGTCCTCTCACCGCAAACCTTGAAGTAAGTGCTGCCGGGGAGGCAGGGAAGAAGAAATCCTGCGTGATCCAGCCCTCCTGGCCTCTGGGTTCTGACTTGAGGTCTCTCCCCATCTATCTACTTATTGATCTCTTTGATCATTTTCCACCTACTTATTTCCTTATCTTAGGTGCTACAGATGGTGGATTTTGGGAGGTGGAGTAAAATCTCAAAAGGAAATTTAAGCTCCTGTTTGTTACTGCATCACACAGAAATAGCCAGATCAAGTTTCACCTAATGTCGGAGGATGTGACTTGGATTCAAGGTATTGAGGAGTGTGAACAAATGCACTTTGGGGAGGCCTGTGGTGTGCCTCAAAGCGATCAGTGCTTCTCAAAGCAACTGAACGTGAAGCACGATGAGAGAAAGTGTGAGGCTGCCTTTCTCAGGAGGCACAAGGCGAGACTGAAGAGAGCACGCACGGTTTAAAGTGAGTGCATGTACGTGTACGCGTGCACGCTCACATATATTCCAAATTAAAAGTCACAAAGGATGGACCTTCTGAATTCTGGGTTACTTCTCTGGATCAAGCTGTTTTTCACGTGGTCAACTCAAGGCTGCCTGTGGTAGGGTGAGAGGCGTCTGAGAGTTAATTACTTAATGGTGGTTAATGACTCTCCTGTGTGATCCCGAGGAGGTATATGCAAATTATTACTAATTACAGCAACTCAGCAGCAGCTACTATTCGCAGAGTTTCCTGTGCTCCAGTAGCCACCCTGGATGCCTGCTGTGTTATCTGATTTTATCCACATGAGGACCCTGGAGGCAGGCATAACCCCAACCACCATTTTTCTAGCAGGCAAGGAAACGAAAGTTCAGGGAAGTTCAATGAGTGGCAGAGCTGAGCTGGACCCAGGTGGGTCTGACTTTAAATCCCTTGCTCTTGACTAAACTTTTGTTCTCCTGAAATTAATGAATTCATAGGAAAATTTCAAGCACAGCTTTTGGGTGACTCCCACTTCCAGGTGAGTACTTGGGATAAGGGAACAGTCCTCCCATGAAACTCAAGGGCAAAGACTTTGTGGGATTTGTGCCCACTCAAAGGAGCCATTTGCAAGTCAGACCCCAGAGGAACTTGACCATGACCTGGGCTTCAGCACTGCATCATCACATAGCAGTCTAGCTGCTCAGCTGAGTGACCTCAGGCCTAACACCACGTCTGGGTCACTAAAGCCATTTGGGATGACTCCCCTAACCCAACTGCTGTCTGTCAAGGACCCCCTGAACCCCTCCATCACATCTCACCTGCCAGCCTGCAGGACCCCGGAAATGCTGAAGAGCCCAAAGTCTGTGATCACCACTTTGCCGTTGTCGTAGAAGACGTTCTTGGACTTGAGGTCCTTGTGAAGGATTCCCTTGGCATGGAGGTAGCCCATACCCTGCAAGGAATGAGGAAACAGGGCCGTCAGAGAACAGCCTATCGCTGGCTGCCACCCTGGCCTGGGTTCTGGGGTCACGCCCCTGGCTCTGCCAATGAGACCACACTGACAGCTGTGGGGCTAGGGCCTGGATGTGAAGGCTTCCAGGTGGGACAGGCAGGTGGGAACAGGCAGGGTCCCCAAGACACAAATCTGCCACTACCCTCAGACCACTGCAGGACCATCTCCACCTAGTGCCTCTGCTTCCTGAATTAGAAACGAAGATCTCTCCAGAAGGAAAGGGTGGGGACAAAAGATGAGGTGCCCACAGAAAGGTACCCATAGAAAGGTACCTGAAGAAAGGATTCCCATTACCCATATTCCCCCACTTCCTCTTTGATAAACCATCCCTAATGGTCATATCAGTAAAATTCTTATATACACATGGCCTGGTATTTTTCAAGTCAAGCCTAATTTCTTTTAAGCCCAGACTATTGGTCTGAAGTCAGACCGTGAGTCTCAGGAAGGGGCAGGGCCTTTCTGAGGTTCAGGGAGGGCACCCCAGACCCCACGTACCTTCACAATTTCTTGGGCAATCTGCCTGGTTTTATTGACATCCAAGACGATCTTGGCATCCCGCACCACTGAGTAGAGGGTCCGTCCCTTACAGAGGCTGGAAAGCAAAAGACCAAGAGAAATTGTTGGCTACTGTTAACACGAGGGTGATGCACACAGTGATTAGAAGTGACATGTAATAGGGTGGACTTGTGGCCCTGCCCCTACTAACCTTGTGGGATAACAAGCCTGAGACAGACTCAGTTCTGGGATGTGGGTCTGGGAGCAAGTTCTTCTGCGTCCTCCACGATCTTCAGCATTGCCAGAGACCCTGCCCCCGCCCCCAGCCATTGAAGACACCTGCAGAATCTAGCCACATTCCCTCTCTCCCAGGGTCTCAGGATGGAGAGCTGTGCACAAACCGACACCGTATGGGGTCCTCAGACACCACTCAGACACCACTCTGCCGGCCACTTGTCCCAGCTGCTCTCACTGGCCAGGAGCTGTGGTTTGTGGGGACAGTGATAAAAGACCAGCAAGGCGGTAGCTGATGTGTACTAATTACCATCAGCAAATGATGTGTTTGGACCTTTAGACAGAAGTGTGTAAACACCAATAATATTCCCCCCAAACCAGATGCCTGTCTAGAAAGAGGGTTTTTCAAACCGTTTTCAGCCTCATTGAGTTCATTTCCAGGACCAGTGGTTTAGGATGAACGACAAGATGAAAAGGGACATTACGCAGGGACATGAACACCTTCTCACTTAGTGGCTGGCATGCTCATTTGTCCTCTCCCCTGAGGTGAGCCCAATACCTGGTGCATGCATACCAGGTACTCGCTACATTGAATGAATGAGTGAATGAACGAATGAATGAATTTCTAGGTTCATTAGAGCACGTCCAGCCCTAACTCCATGTCTACCTCATAGTATCCAATGTTGGCTGCAAGAAGCTGGGATGACATAAGGAAAGTTAATTTTCCATCTACGTTGAAATAAGGATGTGAGTTTTTCTTTCATCTATGACATTATTGCTGAAATACTGCAGGCATTTTATTCACTCCTTTAGCATTCATATTTATTGAGCCCTTGCTGTGTGCTAGACTCGGCTGCAATAGTGGGGTTGAAATTAGGAGTCTGGTATCAGAGGGTTTCAGCATGAATCCTAGCTCTGTTCCTTACTTGCTGTGCATCTTTGTGTGGGTTACTTAACCTCTCTGGTCCTTGGTTTCCTCATCTATTAAAGAGAACTAAGAATACCTACCTCGTAGAGTCAGCAGGAAGACAGAAAAAGAAATGGAACTGGCTACCATGCCTGGCACCTGGTGGGGAGTGTAACACAGTGTCAGGAGAACAGAGGCCTAGAGTTAGACTCTCAGGGGGAGGATCCAGGCTTGTCAGCTACTGGCTGTGTGACCCCCAGACAGGTGAGTTAACCCCTCTGAGCCTCAATTTCATTGTTAGTAAAATGCAGTCAATAATTCCTGCTCTCTAGGCTTCCTAAGAGAGTCACGTGAAATCAGGTGTGTAAAGGTGCAGGCATCTCTTCATGTCTAACACAGAGTAAGTACTCAGGACATGCTGGCTATTGTGAGAAGGAGAAATCAACACACACACATACTTGTACAAATGCATATACATTATATACTTATACACACATGGCATCTATTATTTCTCGATCCATCCATTCACCCACCCAAAATGCTAGCTAGCCCATGATCTTTGATGAAGAGGCACTTCTTCACCTGCTTCAGGTGAGATTCTAGGGGGAGGCTGAGTCACGAGGAGGCTGATTCACCTGTCTCGGTTGCCTAGCACCTCAGCGGGTGGCAGCCAGGATGACTCAAGGCTGCCCCCACTCAGAGACCCAGGCCATGTGCTTGCTGTGGCTGCTGGGGGACAGCTGGAGATGGGGTGGGCTGAGCAGCCAATTAACCATGCTGACATTTAAATATTCAGATGGTGGGGACTGTGGGTGGATTCCCTCCCCTGGATACTCCGTTCTTGAAGAGCCACCTACACTCATGACAGGCCAGAGCCGAGAAAACACCATCGGCACTGCAGACGGTAGAGCAGACAATTGCAACAGGCCCTGGGACTCCTGGGCCCTCCTGCTTGGGAAAACCATGTCCAAGTCCCAGGATTCGATGTCCATCCCCATCTTCTCCCCTGGCCCATGCCCTCATTTCCATCAGCAACTGCCCATGTCTTTGCTTTTCTCTACCCTAAGGCATCTCGAGCGCAACAGACTGGTGGGATGTACATGGTACGTATGACCACAGCTTGGCACATCTGTGTGAAATATGCAAATAACCCACGACCAGCAATTTGTCCACCAAGCATATACCCAACAGGCATGCACACTCATATTCGCCCATAGACATGTACTAGAAAGTTGCAGAATGCTAATAGCAACCTCTTCGTAAGGGCCCCAAACTGGAACCAACCCCAATGCTCATCCACTGAAAGATGGATCAGTTGTGATATATCCATATAACAAAATACTATATTCACACTGTACTGTATAATAAACAAAACTTTGCTAACTGCAAAAAAAGAAAAAAGAACATGAAGCTCATAAACATGGTAAGCAGAAGAAGCCAGACACACGAGATTCAGACTGAATTGATACAAAGTGCAAAAGCAGACACAACTGATCCACGTGCCACCAGTCAGCATAGTGGTGACCCCCAGGGGCTGCGGCGGCTGGAAGGGGCACGAGGTGACGCCCTGCAGTTGGATTTGGGTGCTTATTATATGGAGATGCATTTAGTGGAAATTCATCAGGCTGGGCTCCTAGTATCTGCATATTCTGGCAGGTATGCTATCCTCCCCCCAAAAAAAATTTTTACTTAAAAAAATCAAGATAATCATGAAAAATTAATACATGAAGTTGAAATTTAAAAGTTAATCTAAGCCAATATGGACACCATAGGTATCCATTCTAGACTCCTCATTGTCCCCAGGGTCAGTGCCTACAGAGGATTTAGGAGCCCCGGGCTGGGCTGTGCCTGCCAAGGTGTTTTTCAGGGGCTAAGTTGGACAGCAGGTTCAGGGCAAGGGCTGGGCCCTCCGCAGGTGCAGGTTAGGCAGGTGTCCTGGGTGACTAAGGCCTGGATCATCTGGCCAAGTCAGTTCAAGTGTCCATGGCAACTGCTCTGAGCCTGGGATTTCTGCCTCCTGCAGGTGCCTCAAAGCCACTTGCAGGTTGGCAGTGGGGAAGGGAGCGGAGGAGAGGATGAAAGCTTACTGAGCACATGCGTGAGACATATCTCACCTCCATGAATCTGCCCAGGGACTCCACAGTCTCACAGGTGAGGGCAGGGAGACTCAGAGCAGGGAGAACCTGCTCATGGACACACAGCTGAGGTCAGCCTGCTCCTGACCTTTCTCATCCTCTCCTCTGTGGTGTGGGTGCCAAATTATTGGACGTGATTTTCAGTGGATGCTCTTAACCCCATCTTTGCTTCTCACCTTTCTCTGAGGCCCTGGCATGTCATAGGCCCCCAGGAAATGGCAGCTGTAACGTCACTATGAACAACACCTATGGCAACAAGGATGGATGAGGAGGGATGAGGACGAGGCCCGCTGGCCTCAGTCTGGAGGTCAGGGGAAGGTGTTTTAGTGACTCCAGGATCTCTCTGGTAGCTCTCTAGCTTCTGGGGCAGAAGCCATATGCATGCACACACACGCACACTACCTCTGTCCATCCCTCCCTCTCAGTATCTCTCTCTGCAACAAAGAACATGTTTCTCCAAGAAGAGGAGCAAGGACTGGGAATTTCTTGTCCCATTTGGAGGTCACCATCCCTCCCAGTCCTGGCCCCAGGCCCCTCCTGGAACGCCATCTTTCAACTCCGCATCCTGGGCGATACAGGGAGCCTTTCGGCTGAGATGGTGCAGCAAGGGCAAGACATTTGTTGTTAACCAGCCTTAAGGATGCTGTCAGAGACGATGAAATAAAACCATCTAGAAGGTTTATCTCCCAGGGCCTCTGTCCAAACTGACTCATTCTGCTGAAACAGTGGCTGGGACAGAAATCTGGAAGCAGGCGGCAGACACTTCCTTGCCCTCCTCCAAACTCACCACCGCGCCCAGAGCCCAGGCTGGTGTGAATGGTGGGGGGCGCATGTGCTGGGGTTGGGGGAAAGCAGCCTCCTCTGAAGACAGACTGGCTCTCAGCCCAGCACTGCCCACCCACCATGCCCCCTTGCCCTTGGGGATTCACTATGAGGATACTTATAGTACCCACATTTGTAACTAGGGCGGGGGGAGTAGTTGGCTGAATAATGGCCTCCCAAATATATTCCACATCCTGATCCTCAGAACCGTGACCTTACATGGCAAAACGGACTTTGTAGCTCTGCCTGATCTGAGCTTGCAGGGCAGCTGGTTTCAAAGTCAGATGTTATTTTAAAAACACTGGGTTCTGTCAGGGCTTTACCACCCCTAGTCCACTTGCTGACTCCCAGGCATCCCCACCTTTAAAACCTCAAAACCCCACCTAATTGCCTTCCGTTCTTCTCCCCTGCTCCTCCCTTGAGCAAACAGATCCCATTCCAAGCGACAGGGTATAGGCCCCATCAAATTCCAGCCGCAGGCGATCTTGAATCTCCAAAGCGTTCATGAATCTAACACTGAAGATATTAAACCTTGGGACTCCAGGGCTTTATAATAAAAAGTGCCAGGTTAGCTGCCTGTAAAAATGGGAAGTGCCAGAAAGCCAGTGAGAAATGCCAGCTGTTTGCCACCTGCTTAACCGGACGTGCGTCCAGGAAATGAAGAGTTATAGAGTTCATTAAGTAAAGGGCCTGGCTGGGGAAGGCTTGGGTCCCAGGTACGAGAAAGATGACAGCAGGCTGCTGGGCACAGAAATATGCAAAGCGGGAGCCTGGCTGCCCAGGAGAGTCAGGCTTAGTGTTTGCAAAGGCACACCCCCTGCCCTCCTTTAGCCTGACAGCGCTGCAGTGCTCTCAGAAGTGGGGAGGGGAAGGGAAGCCTAGACTCTCAGTCTTACTGGAGTCTTCTCTCCAGAGCCAGATCTGATTTTGCTAAGTCCAGAGGCCAAGGGTTGGCAGCTCTGGGCACTTGAAGGACTGGGGTGGGGGTTCTTCCCATTAGGGGTGCTCCTGTTGCTGGCTCTGACCCACACCCCCAGGCACCTGGTGACATTCTGCCCTCCCTGGTCTGGGCTTTGCACGGGAGGGAGGGTTCCAGAGCCCAGGCAGTCAGCTGGGGAGGTGCAGGCCTCCAGCTCACTGGGGGAAGAACTTCCAGGAAATGGTAGCCTGGCTGGTCCTCTGCCTCTTGTCGCATTGCAAGGCCCAGTCACCATCCAAGGCCTGCTCTTCTTGACCTTGCCCAAAGGCTCCAGGACAGACTCCTCCCCAGCTCTGCAGTATATTCTCTCGGCCTCGCATTCAGCAGCCCTCATATAGCAATCATTCCAGAGCCACCGTGGGATTTTTGCCAGATCGGTCACCACGTATTATTTATCTCTTGCTGTTGGTTTTTTGTAGATTGCACTGCCTTTGAAAAATAAGTGGAAGTTTATGAAACTTTCGATCATTACTTTCTATCACTACCAGGTGGAAAGCCAGAATCCGTAGCCCTGAATAAATGCCAAAACAAACATAATGCAAACAAACACATTAAAAAAAAATTAAATCCTAGCTTGGTCTTGTGGCCTGCCCAATAATCTGAGGTTGAGGCCTCTGCTTTTTGTTAAAAAAAAAAAAAAAAAAAAAAAAGTTTAGCGAATAAGGGTTAGGAAGGTGTTAAATACTAGCACTAAACGGAGACTTTCTCTTCTGTTCACAGAGCTCTCTGCACAAGGCACTCGGTGGAGAACTATGAATGCCAGCCCGCCTGAGGGGAGGTGCTCAGTACAAAGGGGAAAATTCACATGCAGGAAGCTCAGGCAACCTACCCAGGGACCCAGGCAGCAGGCGACAGGGTCAGGATTTGAGTCCAGGTCTTAGATCATCGCATCTTTCCAGGATTTCATAAGACCCTTGGGAAAAGAGAGTTCAGCCAAGGAGAAACTGGTCAAGCCCACCTCAGACGGGCATGACCTCTGGGAACCCTTGCTTGTCCTTTGAGTGGAGCTGAGGACCCCTCCCCCAGTGCTGGCCTTTCCTTCCACCCTCCAAGTTCAGAGCCAGTCCGTAATGGCCTCATCGTCCGTGAACTGCTTCTGTTTGGGAATTCCTAGCTGTCACCCAGAGAGAAGCAAGATGGGCTAAAGAGGCCGAGAGCATCCCAAGGGGGTGGGCAAGTCCCTGGGCAGTGCATAGGTGGCCAGCCCAGGGAGGTGCTCAGGGAAAGCGCCTGGAACAAGTGGATGGAGACATGAATGAATCCTCCCACCTTCCTCCTTCCCCTTGTCCACTGTAGCTGGAAGAGCTGGGTTTTGCCACAAGCAGCTCTCTTTCCCCCAATGGCTGAGCGCATGAAATGAGCCAGGAGCCAAACCCCAGCTCTGCAGCAATAAAGCTTCCAGACGCTTCCCAGCTCCAGGCACCATGTGGCTTCCAAACACCAAACTGGCCCTGCCCTCCAGGGTTGGATATCGACACGTATCAATTCTTTTTGCTCCCTGGGCAGAACCACATTTAAAAAAAAAGAAAAGGCTTAGCTGTAGACTGAATTACTATCTTTATAAAAGTATACACATACTACCTAATTTATATGCATTAAAAATCCGGAGGGGATTGACTCTAAAGGTGTTAACAGAACTATTCCAAGTAGTGGGATTAGGAGCTTTACAAGTTTTTTTTTTCTTTGCTGTTTATCGCTATTTTCTAATTTTTCTCCCATAAGCATGTGTTACTTTTATAAAATGAGAAAAAGAAAGAGAAGAGAAAAGCAACTCTGAGTCAGATTGAAATGAAAGCAGACACACATTCATGCTGTAGACAGTTTGGAAAACAGTGAGCTGGCGACAAAGCGAGATGAGGAAGCACAGTCTGAACTGAATTCCCACTTCGAGTAGCTCAGACTGGCTCAGAAGGTTCTCTCGCTGTGACTCTTCCAGGGCATGAAGTAATGTTTGCTCTGCCCTCTGCATGGGATTTAGCATGTTCTGGGCACACAGCAAGTGACCAGTTCCAACAGCAACCCTCTCCCTGGAAAAGCTCAGTGTCTGTTGAGGATGACAATTTCCTATTGATTTTTTTAAGTGACTGTGTGGCTGGTAAGAGGAGAAGGGGCAGACAGATCTGTGGAGCTCATAACCGCAAATGGCTGTGTCCTTCCCGCCCATGGGCCCCAGGGCCCCAGACGGTGAATGGAAATGATGAGATGGGGGTGAGGGAAAGGGCAGAGGGGAGCGAGGTGGAGGGGAGAGTCCTCTCCCCAAAAAGGGCAGCGGGGGAGGGGGGTGCTGGGTATGCACCTGAGTGCGGAACCTCCCTGGCCATGGTGAAAGAGAAAAGGTACAGAAATTTCAAGAATTCGGGTCCACCTCCTTCACGGCAGATATGGGGAAAACAAAACTCAAAGGATGATGGAATTAGCCGAGGTCTGCTCCGAGTAGCCCAGCCTGGCTTGGACCAGACCTGTGTGAGGCTAAATGCCATGTTTGCAGCCACAGAACCACGCTGCTTCCTAGGAATAATAAATACCATGCACCCATGACTGCTCTGCCAAGGGTTTTACATGAAGGATCTCACTTAGCTGGACGCCTAAACTCAGCCCCATTAAGGAGGTGTAATCACAGATGGGGAAACTGAGACTCCCAGGACACCATGTCATTTGCTAAGTTCATGCAGCTAAGATAGAAGGAGCAGAACCGACAATCTACCCTTGGTCCATTTGATACCGGGGTCTTGTTCTCAACCAGTAAGCTCCACCGCCTCTTGGGGAAGTGGAAAGAACAGGGGCTCAGGGACAAGGCAGCCAACGTTTTCCAAGCTCCTGAGATAAGCACTGCCCCGGCGGGGAGCTTTCCATCCTCCAGTGCAGCAAAGGCTGGAGGGAATGACCTGCCCAGGCCCCTTCCCAGCCAGGACGTGGAGGCAGGATGTGGCTCCTGTTTGCCCCACGCCCCTGTTCTTTCCACGCCTCCCTCTTTTTGGAGCAGGCCTCTGGCGCTGGGCCACCACAGCACACACCCAGCTAGCCCATTGTCCATGCTCTTTTGCAGGGAATTCGGAAGGGTGTAGATATATACACAGGCCTGCTAGGGCCAGGCGTCCAAGACGGGCTCTGCGAACTATGGCCACGGGCCAAACCCAGCCCGCTGCCTGTTTTTGTACAGCCTGTGAATTAAGACGAGTTTTTGCACCTTCAGATAAAAGTTAAACTAATTCAAAAGAAGAATGATACTTGATGATGTGAAAATTATAGGAAATTCAAATTTCCGTGTCCACAAATAGTGTTTTACAGGCGCGCAGTCACAGCCTTTGTTTGCGTATTGTCTGTGGAGGGATTACCGCCACAGTGGAAGGGCTGTGGCAGAGACTGCAGGGCGGAGCCACAAACGTTTACGGTCTGCCCCTTTGCAGAAAATGTTGTTGACCTGTGTTCCGAGAAATTGAGGTGGGTCACCAAATTGCACTGCTAGAACTAGAAAGAACTGTCCAACTTTGCACCATTTTCCTCTGGATTGGGAGTTGGGTGTGGTCAAGGCCAGGTGGATTTTCTGTTCATTCACACAGTCATTCATTCATTCAGTCATTCGCTCGCTCATTCCATTCAGCCATGCGCCATCCATGCTTGCCTCAAGACAGCACTCCCAGAGCCCCTACCCTACCAGGCACTGTGCTAGGTGTGGGAATACCAACCATTTTGCGAGGCAGGTGGTATATGGGAAAGTGCCAGTAAATGTCGCAGGTGCAGGGACAGAGCTCTGGTTGGGACTGAGCTGGACTGAAGAGGGAGAAGGACAGAGAATGGGGCCCAGCACAGATGCAGCCATGAATTTATCTGCATTCCTGTGTTACGCAACAGTGGGGACAGGCTGAGCTGTCTGCTGCCACCCAGCAGGGGACGGGCCCCAGTGCAGGACATGTCCAAGCCAGACACACCACATCGCTAATGTGGAAGCACCGTCAATCTATGCCATCTGACTCACATGTTTCTAAGTCTCCTTCCTCTTCCTCTCCATAATTCTGTCTAAATTCCTGCATATACCCTAACACAGCCTCCCCAGGCGGGCCCTGGGTAGCACATTAGCTGTACAAGTGTTCGTCCCAGTGAGGCAAACCCCAAATTGCTTTCAAATACCTTCCTTGCAGACAACTGGCTTGGACAAGGCCACCGGGGGGAAGTCACCTCACCTCCTACCCCGCACAGAAGGTTACTGTAGCTGGATAAAAAGCCATGGGCATGACGTATGTCTGTGTACAGGACACACATGTGTATATTCTTCTTTCTATGAATGCAAGTGCCTCTCTGTGTGCATATGTTTATGTGCACATGAACACATATATATACATGTGAGGGAATCTGTGTGCATGCATGCAGTGAATTTGTGTGTGCATGTTTATGTGTGTGCATCCTGGGGGGGTATCTTTGCATTAATATGTACATCTGTGTCTATCTATGGGTGTGTTTTTGGTGACTGGAGCTGGGGACAGAAGTACAGAGACAGTCATGCCAAGTGCAGAATCGGCCACAGCCTCTCTCACCCCTCAGAGAGCACTGTGTGTCTGTGTTTTGCTTGGCCTTGGAAATGCTCCAGTGAAAATATCCAGTCTGTGTTTCAGATCTGGAAGCTGAGGTTGCCAGGGGCTGGGGGCAGACAGGGAGGCAGGGTGAGGACTGACTGTTAAAGGGCAGAGGGTTCCTTCTTAAGATGATGAAAGGTTCTGAAATTACAGCTGGTGATAATTGCATAATTTTGTAAATATTGACAAATATTGACATCTATGGACATTCTAAATGAGTAGATTTTATGGTATATCTGTATCATATCTACATCTATCAACAAAGTTGTTTAACAAAGAAAAAAACCTGGAAGTTCACAAAAATCCCCACTCACTTCTTCCCGTTTTATTTATTTGCAGAAGAGCCCTGGTCTGGGAAATAGGAAAAAATCCCTCATTTCACAGCCACGTTGACCAGATTAGGAATTTCCCCCAGTTTCTGCAACCCATGCCTCTCCCAGCCCACCAGCAAAGAACACTGTCCTTTGTACTCCAAGCTGTGTAGATAAACGAGAACACCCAGGGGATTTTAGGCAGGTTGGGTGAGCAGAAGGACTGCGGAGGGAACACTGGGAGGGGAACGAACTTGAACTATCACTTCATCATTGTAAGAGGAATGGAGAAAATCTAGAGACAAAGGAATGTGCTGGAAGGGATGGTTTCTTTTAGAAGCGGAAACAGAAAAGGAGGTGATGAAGAGAGGGAGCCGATGGGGCAGAGCGCAGCACTGGGTGGGAAAGAGCTCAGATTCTGGAGTTAGACAGAACTGGGTTCCAGATCCAGCCCTGATACACTTCAGCGATGAGCCTGTGGGCAAGCTGCTCAAAATAGAAGCGTGTGTACAAACCACAACCTACCTCACAGGTATGGGGGGATTAAATTAGGAAACCTACGCTTGAAAGTGACAAAGCCATGTGTTCACCAAACTCTGCTCCATAGCGCCCCCTCCCAGGCCCACAAGACACCACTGCCCTGCCTCTGTAGTTATGCAGCACCACGTGACCAGTTCTGGCCAATGAAAAATGATCCCTGTGACTTCCTCTGTGACTACGGAGGCCACATGATGATAAGATAGAGCCCCAAGATTGGGCTATCCTGGATCCCTGAGTAACTGTGTGGAAGACAGCTGCCCTGGAGCATTGCCCAACCTATGGCAAACTTTACGTGAGAAACAAGCTCTGAATGAGCCACAGAGATTCGGGCTTGTTTGTCACTGCAGCATAAGCCTACCCTGTCCTGACTAATAGAACATGTAAAAGGTTAGTGCCTGGAACACAGACAGTACTTGGCTAATCGGTGGACCTCACAGCACAAATTCACTGAGGTCGTAAGAAGAGAATGGACAGAGAGAGGGACAATGGCGAAATAAACCAAAATCAGATGTTCTGGCTGGGGTTTAACCTTTATGGTAAGCCTCACCAGGGAAACCCGAAAGGAAGCGAGGTTCTCTTCCAAATGCCCACAGACACTTCCATTTGTACATAACAGCAACACCGTGGTTTTAAAGAGCCAGCAGCAAACAGCAACCCAAGCTGGGTGAGATTCAATTTCATGTTTTTGTTAATAGCTTTCTCCTGACTCTCACAGATAGAAAGCAGGTCACCCCAGGGATTGACCTCACCTCTCAATCATTTAAAAACAGAAAATAAATGTCCAGAGAGATTAAAAACACAGGTTCTGTGCCCCGAAAGGTTGTCATACGGCAACGCTGCATCTTCACGGGAAAGATGAAAACCCCATGTAATCCTATTACGAATATTTCCATTAGTCGCCAAACCTTACTTTGGTAATCTGTTTCAATTGAAAGTCCTGTCATTCTTCCAAACCCAATTTAGAAGGTGCAGGAACAAAATGTAAGTCGGTGCCGATTTCTCAGAGATGGACAAAACTCATCACTCAGGTTCATTTGGGGTTCTTTTTCTCCCTGAAGCTCTTAACTCCAGGCACCAAGAGAACTCCTTCCCTGTGTTTTCCTGGTGAATCTTGGCCTTGCAGGCCTCCTCAAACCCCTTAGGGACTCTGGTTTCTGTCTACCAAGCTTCAAGGGCAAAGATGCAGAGAGCTCGACAAGCAAAGGCCCAGCTATCTTGACATCCAGGAGATGCTCTGGGCGGGTGGGAGCAGGTGCCCAGGCCTGGGGCTGGGACATGTATAAGAAAAGTCAGGACCAGCCAAACCATTCATTCTACACAGCTCAGAACAGGGTCCTGACCTCACGTCAGTCCCTACCCTGCCCTCTCCACCTGTGTGGAAGCTAGCACATCTTCTCAGCCACACTGTGGGTGGGTGGGGACAGGTCGCCTCCTTATACACTGAGGAGATGGAGGTTCGGGGTTTAAACTGAACCCTGGAGCCAGCACGTGGTGATCCTGCCTCTTCCTCTAAGACCAGAACCCAGGCATTCAGCTTCTGGGGTGTTGTGTTTTTCATGAGAGCACCCCACCCGCTCGCTCCATCTGAGTTGCTCCCATTCAGGGAACCCTGGACAAGTAACGAAACTCCCTGGAGCCTGTAAGAGATGGGATGTGTGTGTCTCCCAAAATTCATGTGTTGACATGTTTCTTGGAGAAAGACCGTTTGAAGATGAAGTGAAGGTTTCTGAATGGCATGGCAGGAACCGTTAAGGCTGGTGGGAGTCCACCCTCACCCGCTGCTCCATCTGCCCACAGACAGAGAAAGTGCTGAGGTTCTTCCCTCTGGTTGGTTTTCTTGAGTGGGTTAAATCTACCCCCCACGGTCTTGTTTGAACTACTGATTTGCTTAGCAAACACTTTCTCTATAAATAATGAATAAGTAAACCCCAGCCTGCTGCTGATAAATTATTATGAGTTGGGACTTAATGGGGTGTGAAGTAGGCAGTGAACAGCCCTGCTTTTTTGGTCTGCAGCCCCCACCCCACTGCCAACCTCGGGAAAATGTGCTGAGCCACCTCAGTGCCTGCTACATTGGCACCCTCTCCGCCCACTCCCATGGCCCAAAATGACCCTCTGACCCCCTTCTCCTCCTCCACTTGGTACCAGGGTCTCAGCTTCCACGCTCATTCATGAAAGTTAGAACCAAGGAAAGGAAACATGAAGGCAAAGGTGAGTCTGATTCTTGCAGCCCGGCTGCGTGGCTTTTCATTTGGGTGGTCTGTTTTCACATCTGGGAATGGGACCCACAGTCCATGTCCACAGGTGCGCAGTCTGTTGACATTCCATCTATGGAGGCTTCCATGGAGGCACCAGTTGTGGGCTCTGACCCAGGGATCCCCGAACAATGCTGGCCACTCTACGCTGCCCCCTTGCTTTGCTTCAAGAGGCTGGCTTTAATTATGACCCACACTATCTGTCTCCATTATGTCCCAGAAGATCAGCCCCAAATACTCATCCCAAGCAACTAGCAGTACCTAATACAGAGGAGGCTCTCAACAGCTATTTGCTGAATAGCTAGATGGCTAGATTACTCGAGTGGGTGGATGGGTACATGAATGGATGGATTAAGGGTGGAAGGATGAACTGATGAATGGATGGATGGACAGTTGAGTAGGTAAAGGCAGAATAGATGGATGATGGGAAGACCAGACAGGGGGTGGATGGATGGATGGATGGACGGGAGAATGCACAGAATGAATGGATAGCAGAATGTGTGGAAGATTGGTGGGTGGGGGTATGGGTCTGTGAAGGGGGTAGGTGAATGAATGAATTCATAAGATGGATAGATGGATGGATGGGTGGTCATCTACCCCTAAAAGTTCAGCTTAGGTCACCCAAACCCAAACAAAGAGGTAAACGATTTCAGCTAAAGATAAAGTATGTTGTAATCATTTCACAAACAAGAAAACTGAGCACTAGAAAGATTAAACACTTAGCTAAGGTAACACAGCAATAGAAGAACTTGAACTCTTGGCTCCTTCCTTCCTCCTTCCCTGCCTTTCCTTGTCATATTCCACATCTGGTAGAGGCCCATTCCTCTGGATGCCCTGTGAACAGCACCCATTTTCCACCTCTAACTCTATAGCTTGGTGATAAAAAACAAACAAACAAACAAACAAACAAACCCTCAGGGATGCACTAGCATCGAGACTGCAAGCAGGCGGGGAGGAGGAGAGGCCAGAGAGCAGGGCCCAGGTGGGAGCAGGCTGCACAAACAGCTGAGAAGCTGGTTTATTAGCAGGATAGAATAATGATGCACTGGGCCGTCACACAGCATCTCCACGTCTGAGAAACTGTCAAAGGCAGCCCTTGTTGCCTGGAGAGTGATTGGACCAGGGGACTGAGATGCTTGACAGTCCTCGATGGTCCACAAGCTCTTCCAAACAAGCCCGCTGAGAATCCTTAATCTGTGCCTCAAAGTCCCGAAGGACCGTGCTGATAACTGTCTCAGAGGAACTGGCCTCCGCTGGGGAATTCTGAAGACGGTGTGACCCCTCCCTCGCCTTTGAAGGTACTTGTTCCAGTCCCCACTTGGCACTCCTCTGGGTCTTTTGAACACCGGGAAGAAAGCAAATCCTCTTTTGAAGAGGACTCAGAGATGAATCTTTTGATTAAAAGCAAGAGTAACTTTCCGATGACAAGACTTGTTTCTGCCAAAGAGAGAAGATGACAAGAGGGCTGGGGACAGCGGGCTTGGCTTCTCGTCAGTCACTCCCAGCATGAGGACACTTATGTCCCCAGAGACCACTGACGGGCCAAGCCCCAAGGAGTGGGGACTGATTGAGGGACACCTCACTGGCAGTCCCACCATTAAACTTGACTCACTGTCACCTGCCAATCTAATTCAACCAGAAAATTCTCTTCACCATTAAAGTGTTTGTGTAAACCGGCTTTGACAGCAGCAGACGAGTTCACATCTCAGCTCCATCGTTACAGAAGTACCAGCCCCACCTGGTAGTTGGGAAGAGCCAATGTGCTTAGAATAATACTAGATGCATAGTTGATTCTTTGTATACTATTATTATTATCTATTTTTCAATTATCCCACATTTCTTTAATATTGGTGTATAAAGCAAGAGCAGAGTGGATGTTTGGATGCCTTTGACAATCCAATATGGAGTCGCTGTCAGCCATGACAGTCAGGACAAGTGCTAGGTCAAGACTGAGGTAATGGGGTGTAATGGGAATGTCCCCAAACCACAAGTCTGGACACTCGGATGAGGACTCCTTCTGGACACCGATATGCATGGGGCCTCCACCCCTGGGGAGGCTACAAGGACTCAGAGCTCTGCCCATTCAACACTCGGAGCCCTGCCGGACTCCACTCCACCAGACACGTTCTGCCACTGCAGCCACCTGGCTTGCGACCGACACCTGCCTCTTCACCTGTGGATGCTGCCAGCGGCCAGGACTTCGCCCTGGACTCTCGCTCTGCCCATTTCCATTGCATAAGTTCCCCCTTTCTGTGTGTAACCTGTGTGTGACCCTACTGGTTTATTGGGCAGTCTCCCCTCACAAACCTGGCACTGTGGAAAGACACATGTGTGAGTAACTCTTTTGCGGGACACCTGGTCACCTTATGAAGTTTTCAGTTTTGCCATTTCATTTGCTTGTCTTAGCTACCCAGGGAGACATACACTGTTATCCCCATTTTACAGATGAGAAGACTGAGGCTCAGAGAGGTAAAGTGATTTGTCTAGGGTCACACAGCCAGCAAAAGACAAGGTTCCTAACTCCACATCCATCATTCTTTCTATTGCAGCATAGGTCAAGAGTTGTATTTGTGTCCCCTCCACTGGGCACCCCTGGGGCAGGGCCAGTAGTCACAGCAGCTGCAACGATAACAAACGCCCGTGCCTTTGCGGCACTTGATCCGCGCCAGGCTCTGTTCTCAGTGTCTCACGTATACGAACTCAGAGAATCCTTACAACAATCCCACCAGGCATAAGGGGGTATTATGACCTCCACTGTACAGATGCAGAAACTGGGGCTCAGAAAAACCTAATGACTACCAATACAAAACAAAAAAACTTCAGTTGACGAGTCTGCACCATGTAATCACTTAGATCCAGACAACTGGTAAACCAGACTTTTCCCCACAGACTATTTGCAGGGACTCTCAGCCTGTACTTTCTGATGACCCACAAGGCCAGGTACTGGACACCATGCAGAAACTGAGCTTTGATATGCAAGACGCTGTTCTTTTCCAGTGTAAAATTTCTATATGGCGGGCAAGTCCCATAAATTTTACTTTGCACCCAAGGTGCAGAGGTGGCCAGACCATGACCGTGAGCTATGAAACTCATCTAGAGGGTTTTGGAGAATGACCAAAAACGATATTCAAACACAGAATTAGTTCAGCCTTTACGATAACACAGTACAGCTCACACCAGCTGTGTGTCTGAGGATGGGCCAGCTCCTCCCCCTAAATCCGAGGCTCCTCCTCTGTAAAATGGGGACAGCGCCTCAACAAAGCAGCAACATCTACGAAGTCCTCAGCACAGAACTCAGAGTGTAGTAGATGCTCAACCAATATATTCCCCGTAATAAATATTTGGAATGCCATTTCACAATAGAATCCTCTTTCATATTAAAAATGGTTCAACCCAGCAATCGACTTCCCACCCTTATCTGTGAAAGATAGTGATGGCTGAATATCAATGACAGGCTTTGAACAAAACACCATGCCAGGGCCGGAGAGAACACCTCCCGGGAGGAAACGCGGCTCCAGCCTCAGCAACTCCACACAGCCGCTGTGAAGAATCTCAGCTCCTTCCTGCTGGGAACTGTTCCTGGGACTGAACCGCCCCACTGTGCCTCTAACGACTGACACTAGCACCGTGCTTCCGGTTGGAAGGGTGCGGAGCTCCATTCCCGCCTGAACCTTAGCCCTAACCTGGAAATGCACCTGGTAGGCACCTGGGACCCTAGGTGGGGTTGCCCACTGTCACTGGGCAGGTAAGTAGGGAAGTCTGCAAGTAAGTGTAAACCACAGGCCAGCAAACTGTGAAGGCTGCAAAAGCTCGGAGGGGCACTTTCCAATTGCATCTTCTTTGTCCTTTCTGCACCAGCTTCTGCATTGCTGACCACACCCCCTTGCTGAAACACAGTCTGCCCCCGGCTTCCATGACAACCATCTCCCCTGGTTTTTCTCCAACTCTCTGGTCCCTTCTCATCAGTCTTCCTCGTGGGAACACTCCGTCCTCTTCTGACTTTGTTTTTTTGCTTCAGGGCCACTGGTTTTCAATGTGGGGTTCCCACACCAGCAGCAGCATCACATGGGAACACGTTAAGAATGCAATTTCTCAGGCCTCCACGCAAGAGCTAGGGAATCAGAAACTCTGGAGGTGGAACTCAGCAATGTATGTTTGCACAGGGCCCCGAGGATTCTGACACATGGTCAAGTTTGAGAAGCACTGCCCCAGGCCATCTCCCCAGGCCTATGGCTCCTAATATTCTACAACGCAGCTGGCTCCCAGTTTTCAATCCCCAATCTAGAACTCGTCTCTGAACAGCCATGTTACTAAATGCCTACTTAAATTAACATTGCCCCCTGAAAGACTCACACCCTTCACACTCAAAATGCCAACCAAACTCTTGATTTTGCTTCCTTCGAATCTCCTTCTCAGCAAGTGGCCAGCCCCTAAGCAGCCAGGTCTCTCCTTCCTTCCCCTCCGCTCCCCCACCCAGTCCTTCCCTCCTCTCCTTCCTCCTCCCTGGGAGGCCAAACCACACATTAACAACAACACAGCCCATGGGAAGAGGGGGTTTCTGGGTACTCAGACATCCAACAAACTCAAAAAAGTAACCACTAAATACAGTTTGTTTTTAAAGCAAAACCTCTGCTCGGATTTCTGCAGTTCTCCAAAAATCAATGAGCCCCTGCCACGCACCGGGTACCGGGCTTGGGTCAAAGGATCCCGACAGTCTCTCTCTGTCCTTCCTGCCTCTCTTGCTCTCCTCTGCTCCCAAAACAAACTCTCGTTTCACATTCAAAGATATATGCTCCCAATGCATATATTAATGTGCCTATTGATTTTCCTGTTGCCAGTCATTATCAAGATTTATTAATCCCCCTGGCTCCCCATTGATTGAGGAAAGCAGTAATCCCAGTGGTCAATCAATCCTGATAGACTTGGTGACAAACAGTCAATATCTATTTATTGTATGATTTATGGGCTTAATTATCTTAAACACAATCAGGCAGGGACAAAGCAGAAGATGAGCAGTGCCCCGGCAACTGGAATCAGGCTGGCGACATACTACACTGAACCCCAAGGCCAGCAAGCTCCAGAAGCAGCAAAAACATGCTGATCCAACCCTTCCCACTCCCTGCCCACTATGGACCCTGGAGGCTGCCTCGAGGAGAGAGAGGGAAAGGGGCAAAGGCCAGGGTTTCAACTGGCACCTGCTGCCAACTCAACAAGTCCCAAGCCAGGAGACTTTGTTGGCTCAGACACTGAAAATGACTGGGAGATAGGCCAGCCTTTGTGCCCCCACCCCGAGAGAAGGGGACCCGGCAGCGGAGGGTTCTAAGACATGAAAAACAGTGAAGGACTTAGGTACGGATGAAACGGTAAAGAGAACAACTGGATAGTTTGCTACGGATTTTGGCCTGAACCAGTCTCAGGTTCAAATCCTGCCACTTCCTAGTTTTATGACCTTCGGTATGGTGCTCTGTCACTGTTTCCTTGTCCAGAAATGGGGAGCTGACTGGTACCTACTTCTGAGGGCTGCAAAAATGACTGAAAATGCAGAAAACCCTGTATTTCCAATCAGAGTGCAGTGTCACCAGCTTTTGATGACCATTTGGCCCCTTTCCATGAAGCCACCCGTATGCTCCTGAATCTCTGTGTGACCGCCACCTGCCAGCTATGCCGAGGAGACCATCCCTGTGGTCGCTGGAACACGTTAGGGGCCTGGCGTTCCCCACACTTGCCTTCGAAACATGGCAGTGCTGCTGGCCATTTTTAGCATGGGTAAACAGTGAAAGCCGTTGAAAAAAGTCTTCCTTTCCACAGGACAACCCCCAGGGAGCCACGCCAAGCGCTCTTAGAACCCAGGGCACCCAGACCTGCTTGGGCTCCCGCCGATGGCCGATTAGGCTCCACACCAACCATCCGCACCGCTCCTGGAGGAGGGGAATACAGCAACCACCCTGCTGCACACTCTCCTAAGAGAAGGAGTTACCCCAAAGTAGGCTTTCTAAAATGCAAACCAGGCCGGATCATGCCTCTGGTTAAACTCCTTAGCTTGGCTCACAGGGTCCCTTGAGACTGTCTCCACCTCCTTAACTCTTGCTGTTCCTGTCCCCAGGTCTCACACCAGGGCGGGGGGGATCCTACACTCCAGCTCCCTCCCCTCAACAACCCCAAGCTTGGTATCTCCCACTTTTGCCCTTTGCGTATGGTGTTCCTTTTATTGGGAATGCCAGTGCTTTCTTGTCTATCTGGCTGATTCTTTGGTTGAATAAGCCCCCTGTGACCCTACTGCAGAGACTAAAGCACGGGTTGAGCATCACTCAGTTCCTGGTCTGTCTGGAAGGTCCGTGGGGGCAGAGGCCATCCCACCCGGGACCTTACCGGTGATGGACGTTTGCAGCAAAGGCCCCCAAAACACGCAGCTCTTCATTGTCTTATTACCATTCACATCACACCACGTATCCCCATTAATTCCCTCACGTCCCATAGCTACCGTCCAACCGGCTCAGTGCACATGTCACTGAGGCCGTACTCATCTCTCAGCGACCCAAAGTAACAGCACCACTCACTATGGGCTGCTGCACTCGCCTGGAGTGACTGTGTGTGTGTGATTATATTTTTGAAAACTTCCATTCATCTATTCAACAAGTGTTTAAGAAGGACCTGGTATTTTAGGGGCTGGAGATACAGAGGTGAGTCAAACAGCTGAGGTCCCTGCTTTCCTGGGGATTATGCTCTGAGTGGGGGAGGGGATATAGGGAAGAGACAAGAAGCAAACAAGTGGAGGAACAAAAGAATTGTCACCTTATGGTGAGAAGTGCCCTGGATGAAAATAATACACAGTGACACGATGGGAGGGGCCGTTGGGCAGTGGGAGCCACTGTGGATTAGCTTCAGAATCCCATGCTCTTCTGGGTGCCTCTACTGACCAGCCTGCTTCTTCTCAGTCCCCTGAGCTGGTGGCCCTTCCCCAGCAGGCCACCCAAAGCTGGAGGTGCTCAGGCTCTGTCCTCGGGTGACACTCCCCTCCCCTATCTTCCCTGGATAACCTCAGCTTCCATGGAAGCCCACAGCTTCAATCACCACTTCTATGCAGATGACTCACACATGGGCTATTTCCAGCCCCAACCTTTCATATGAGCTTGAGACCAGTATATCTAGCTCCTCATTCAGCATCGCCTCCTGGATGGCTGGACGCTTAAAGAGGTTAAATAATCTGGCCGAAGTACATGCCAGGAGCTGGGACACAAGTTGGAGTAGTCAAGCCACAGCCATCGCCTCGAATTATTTGATATTCCAATAAACACAAAACACCTGCTGTTTGAAATGCCAAAGGTGGCTCAGACGAAATATACCACTTCTCTTAATTGCTGCTATCATGATCGTTATTACCGTCATCACTGTTGTTAGAACATCATCATTATTACTATAGCAACTAGGAGATACAAGGTATTAAGCACCTCCAGTTTCAGGAGGTATTAAGCTATAGCCTCTCTATATAAGCTCTTTAATTCTTATCTCTCCCTTGCAAGAGAGATCAATGTGATCCTTATTTTATAGATGAGAAAACTGAGGCAAACAGGAGTGAAGAAATTTGCAATAGACTTATGTCTTTAAAAAGGGAGTGTTCACACATGTAGTGCCTGGTGAAACAGCAAGTGACAAAACAGGGCTGCCTGATGAATCACCCTCAACAGGATGGAAGGTCTATCTGGAAATGTCTGTGGGTCACAGAGATGTGGGCTCTTCATCAAAACCCACGTCGTTTTCCTCCGAGGGGTACATTGAGCTCTTTCTCAGCCTCCCTCGTGGTCAAGTGTGGTCAAGGGACCATGCCAGCCCGGGATGCAGGAAAGGAATGATGCGCCCTGCTCTTAAGCACGGCTCACAGAAACTTCCCACGTGCCTTCCCATGCTTTTTACTCTTTCCCCAGCTAGAAGCAGAGAACGCTAAGCCTTCAGGTGACTCCAAAAGGTGGATTGCTCTCAGATCTCTCCCCACATGAAGAAAAGCCACCTACAATCCAGAAACACCCATCTGAGACTATTGTATGAGCTAGAAATGGGCTTCTGTTGTGTTAAGCCACCTAGTGGTTTTTGGCTGATTTGTTACAGCAGCTCCCATTACCCTGACGCGTACGAACTGTGAGTTTCACATACAACACACCCTAACTGGATGTCATCGAGAGGTTCTGTGACTCTAAGCGTACCGATGTATACGAAATCACTTTACCGTAGCCTAATTGACACAAACAAGAGGTCAGTTCCCAGGGAATGTCATCGACATTATAATGAAACAGCCTTGACTGTAACAACATTATTTGAGGACCTGCTTTATACTAAAGGAAACTTTCTGGAAGGATATACAGTCAAATGTGAGTGTGATTCGGGTTGGAAACATTACGGGTAAATTTCACTTTCTTCTTTTTGAGGATCTGTGTTTTCGGTAACAGACGAGTTATCACTTGTGTTGTTAAGACACAAAAGTTATTTTTTAAGCGATGACAGATATCACACGGGCTAATTCGGAATCTTTTGAGAGTGGAAGCAAGTGGTGTCCAGTGGCCAAGTTTTCACCATGCAAGTCCTCTGCCAGTCATGTGATCCTTCAGCAACAGGCATAAGTGATGTACATGAGATGATGCTAATAATAATAATGATAATGATGCAGTACATTTATAGCCCTT
This sequence comes from Anoura caudifer, assembly GCA_004027475.1. Taxonomy (NCBI): domain Eukaryota; kingdom Metazoa; phylum Chordata; class Mammalia; order Chiroptera; family Phyllostomidae; genus Anoura; species Anoura caudifer. The sequence goes on from PVKU01000629.1 coordinate 426,299, forward strand.
CCTTCACAAAAGTCCCGGACGCTTTACATTCCAGCACAATTAAAGGCAGCCACAGACAAAAAACCTTTTCAGCTGCACTTTATAAAGGGAAAGCAATTCAGCTTTTTGAACATAAAAGGAAGCCAATGGATGACGGGGTAACGTAATCTTCATGTGCTCAGGCCCCCCAACTCTTGTATGTTATATTTAGGACAATCACACTGGCCTGAAGGAGAAATAATCAGAAAGATCACAAGTACAGAGTTACAGAAAAAGCAAGTCGAGATCTCAAACAGGCATCGAGTTACAGTCTTCGCCGAAGGCAGGGCCCTCCATTTGCTTGTCTGTCAAATATAGCAGCTTGGCACTGTTATATCTGAAAGCCTGAAAAACAGGAACTGATTTGGAGCTGGAAATAAATAATCTATTAAACGGCTCCTGATATTGACCTGCCTTACATGATGTGCAAATGAGGCCCCATGGGATTTTGTTACTACTGTGTCCCCGGGAGATGGGTGGTGGCTGGAGGTCGCAGGCATGCTGGCAGAACAGTCAACCCCACGTGACGGTGACATTGCATTCACATTCAGGCACTGGGCAGAGGGACTGACGACACATGCCAACTGGGAAATGTAGAAAACTCTTCCAAGAACCGCAGGGAAACCCTGTCCGTCCTTCCTTCCTTCCTTCCTTCCTTCCTTCCTTCCTTCCTTCCTTCCTTCCTTCCTTCCTTCCTTCCTTCCTTCCCTCCCTTTCCTGAGGCACACAACCCAAGCCCCTCTATCATAACAAGGAGTGATGCTGCCCCGGAACTCCTGCTCCCTCCTATTCTCTGAACCATCAGGCCTCCTTCCTGAAGCCACATACAGGTGGAAATGCCACCCTGACAGCCAGGACACCTCAGAGCCCTGTGTCGTCTGCTGTACCCATCAGGGCTCGGCTGGGCTGATGTCATCGCTGCTCCCCACCAAATGAGCTCTGATGCATGAACCGACTCGCTGAGGATGAGAGGAGGCCACATCCTGGCCCTTAGGATGCCTCCAGAGCAGTGTAAGCAGCTCCAGTTTAAGTCTCTCCCTGCCTTCCCACTGCACTGGGATCCTCTCCAGGCCTTCATCTGCACATTGGAGGCCTTTCCTGCCATGCCGCCATGCTGCCATCACCCCCTGGCTTCCTTCTGGTCTTCAAACATGTGCATCTCATTCCCACCTCAGGGCCTTTGCACCTGCTGTACACCCCCCTCCTGGACTGCTTGCTCTCTGCCTCTTTGCAGGGCCATCTCCTGTGCAGCAAGGGGGGAGGGTGAGAGATGCTTTTGTTCTACTATATCTTTAGTGGCTTTCAAATCCCATTTGGAGTTTTTAAAATGAGCCATTGTGCAGACTGTCGATAGCTTTGCTATCTCATAATGACCCAATTGTGAGACGATTTAGCAATCCTGCTAATTGCATTTGGGGATATAGCAGTAGGGTAACTAGTTGGTGATTACTCATTTTCCAAGCGCCCTACACACTGCATTACAAGGAAGCTAATCTTAGAAATACTTGTTAACTTAGATGATAATTACTAAGTAATTGGCTAGAACATGCCATTGTGAATTTATCCAGAATGTGCCAGGTAATTATCTGGTCTTATGTTCCCTGTAAAATAAATCAAGAGTCCAAAAATTGTTCCAGTTGGTTGGCTATCATCCGACCATCCACCTCTGCCAGCCAAGTGTGCGAAGGCAAGCGATTAATCAAATTACTCAAATATTTGGTTTCAAACTGAGCGTTCCGATAAGAAACCTAGATGGCCAACAAGTGGATGGTGGTAAATGGGAAAGAGGGGTGCACAGACCCCCCCACAAGATAAATATATAATAACACAGTAATATGGAATAAATGCCGCTTCTTTGGGGGCTCATCTGGCTTCTACACACAAAATATCAAAACACTTCAGAGACCAATTAGATGTCCCAAAGCTGCAGAGCCTTTATCGCAGTGCCAGGAAAACGCTGCGCTATTTGTGAAATTTGCAGGCAGTAATGGTGCTTGGGAGGGGGCTCAGAATTTTGTACATAACAGAAAAGGGGCCAAAAACACAGCTGGCTTGTAGGATGGAGAGACGCATTTTCATAATGGCCACTTACTTTTCAAGGATGGCTGCTAACTGAACCCATCTATTTCCAATTAGCCAGCCTTAGGAAAAGGGGTAGAGAGGCTTGGGTACCCTGCTTCCACTGATAACGCTGGAAAAACTGGAGGGCAGGAGGCAGGAGGTACTTAGAAAGGCCAGGCGAAGGAGGAAAGACAATGGATTTCAAATTTCTAATTTGAGGATGTAAAAAGAGGGATTTGCAGGCTGGAAGGTGGGGAGCTGACTGAGGAAAAAGTTAGGAGAGAGGACTGGGGGGAGTAGCGGGCAAAAGTAAAGGGTTGTTGATTGTCTGATCATGAAGATGATGCACCCTGGATAAGAAAGGGAACTGAGGGTCTCGTGTTGATAGGTTGTATAAATGGCCACAGAATGTCCCTTTCTCTGCATCCATGTCCTTGCAATATGATTTGCAAAGCCTCCCATCCAGAGGCAGAGTCTGTTTCTCCATGTTTTGAATGGAGTTTGATCACATGACTTGCTTTGGCCAATGGACACTAGCCAATGAAATACAAACGGAGATGTGAAAGGCACTTGTCCATCAGGGCTGGACCTCTGGCTGTACTTGGAGCACTGAGACCACTATGGGAATGAGCTGGCGCCAGCCTGTTGGGGGATGAGAGGTCATGTGGAAGAGAACAAGGCTGCCAGCCCGTCCACCTGGAGGGCATCCAATCCTGACCAGCCCCTAGTCTCACCTGTCAGCTGACCACAGACACATCCAAGGGTCCAGCTACTGAGTCTGCCTCAGTGCAGAACTGTCCACAGGACAGACAGAAACTGAAGCATTGGGGTAGTTTGTTACTCAGCAAAAGCTTACCGATACACTCACTTAATCAGAACCACTCAGCTTCTGAATACTACCTGGGTTGATTATTTGAGAGCCACTTCTGTCCTGGGAAGAGGTGAGAACCACAATTTTTATACCAATTTAAGGAGAGTTGAAGGGCCATATCTAAATCTCCAATGCTTTGCAAACACTTGCTATTTGACACATGGGTTGCAGTCAGCCCATCATCTGCATAATCAATGACAGACAATCACACACCTTTTACCAATCACCAAGGTCTTATAAATGGACCCAAGGAGGCTTTGTATCATAAAGTAATGAATCAAAGACACATCAGCTCTTCCCCGAGCCCACGGCCCCTGTTACGGCACCTGCCAACATGTGAGGCTTGCGTATTCGAGATCTCATTGCTTGAGCGGAGTATGGGAAGAAGAAACCTCCTGACTGACCTTGGCGTGACAGTCTGCACCAGAAGGCCACTGCTGTGGCCAGTCCTAACGTAACGCGGGACCAGATGCCGGGGTTTAAAAGCACACCAAAGGATTGTTCCACAACTGTTCAACTAAGACCAGAGCTGTTTTTCCTCAATGTCCCATGGCACTGTGCAAGGTTAGAGAGAGCAACTCCAAGGAAGTTCCTACCACCTGACATTTTCCTAACGTCAGCTCTCTACTAACTACCCCAGACCACAGATCCTGGACATTTAACACAACAGTGGTAAAGCCCTACAAATGGACCCTGATTCTTTCATGAAAGCCAGAGTAATAGCCATCGGAATCTTATCCCAGGGGTTGGCAAACTAGCATCCGTGGGCCACATCCAGCCTATTGCCTGGTTTTGCAAATAAAGTTTTATTGGCACACAGCCATGTGCATCCATTTACATCATGTCTGTGGCTGCATTCACACTACAGTGGCAGAGTTAAGTAGCTGCTACAGCAACTGTATGATCCTCAAAGCTGAGAATAGTTTTATGACTGGACCCTTACCAGAAAAAGTTGGCAGAACCCTGATTTAGTCTAACCCATTCCATTTTCCTGTGGAAAAGGTGAGCCTCAGAGATACGGCCTCACAAACACTTTAAGCACAGGGAGGTCTTAGAACCAATTTTTCGAGACCCCATGAAGTGCTCTACCAAAGTATTTGAGCATTAAGAGAATTTTCTGGGATCACAAACCTTAAAACCAGAAAAACTGTGAACAATAGAGAGAGATAGGGATGCTCTATTCGCCAGGACGCTAAGTTAACCAGGATCCACATTTCTCAACTCTCCTGGGAGCAGAGCTTTGGGAGGGGACCCATGGGTGGGGACCCAGGTGGGACTGACCTGGTGATGATGGCCAGGTGGGGCGGGCTCATGCAGGCGCCCATGAAAAGCACCACGTTCTCATGCCGCGTTTGCCGGTAAGCCATCACCTCCCTCTTGAAGGCCTTCAGCTGCTCCTCGTTGTCCCTCTCGATGTCAATCAACCGGATGGCCACCTCCCCGTGCCAGCGGCCGTGGTACACCTGCCCGAAGCGGCCCTTTCCGATGAGCTCGCCGACCTCCAGCTGCTCGAAGGGGATGTCCCACTCCTGCAGGAAGATGCTGGTCTGGCTGGCCTTCCTCGGGAAGCTCCGGGCTGAGAGGAGGGACAGGTTCATCTCCTCGAAGTCATCCTCCGACTCCTCAGCCTCATCGTGGCCCTCTTCATTCTGTGGCCAGAGGGGGAGAGAGGTCACTGCTGCTCCCGCACTGCCCCACCTTCCCAGAGGTCCTGCTGTGGGGTCCTGCGCGTGCAGGTCTGGACACGTCTCCGTGCATTTTCAACAGGCGTGTACGTACAGCTCTGGGTTTGCCCACATGTGACTCTCCATGTGTCTATAGTCACACGCAGTGAAGGAGTTGAGAGGGAGATCAAACTCATCCAACTCTTGTGCCCAGGTGGAAACTGAGGCTCTGACAGGAAAACTGCTCAGGGGACCACCCATTCCGGTTTCCTGGGACTTTCGGCTTTGGGCACCTAGGATAATCCCCTCCATCTGAGCAAACGAGGATGGCTGGTCACGCTGGGCGGTACCTAGTTCTAGGTCACACAGACAGGCAGTTAGAATTAAGACTCAGGGGTCTCACCTTCTAATGTCTGATGCCCTCCTATTCTACCACGATGTTTTGACTTGCCTATTCATGCTCATGTGATAAAGATGATGGACTGAAGTCTGGGTACATCAAGTGTCTGTATGGAACACGTGACAACCCTCAATGTGGAGGGTCTTTTGCTTCCCCCAGCACATTGGAACTGATGCATCAGAAGCTGGGGGAGGATGGAGCTACTCCACACAGGCCAGAGGCCTGGGGTTCCTGTGCTGTGGCCGGGAGGGGGGTGGGGGCAGGGAATATGA